>CM034358.1:6859195-7049094 GCA_019925275.1 Mytilus edulis | reverse complement strand
TCGTGAACAATTCAGTATACTTACGATCAATCTAATAAGCCAAAATTTAAATTTAGAACCTGACCTTGACCTTTGACCTTGTTCTTATTTTCTTTTTGTTCGACCAAGATTCTCAATTCAAAAGTCTCTTATTACTTATGGTTTACCAATTATTATTACTTTTCATTTATTTCAAATACAGAAGGAAAAACAACTCTCATATGGAGTCTTTCGAATGCTCGGTCAAAATTATTCACAAGATCCTTTCGTATACAACAAGTGAATTGATTAAATAATTATGTCGTAATCTTTAACATTTGAAAGTAGAGATGAACACAAGAAAAACAGTCTTTGGGAGATGACTTTAAAATAAACACTGTTCGGATTAACAGGGTCAGTTTAAAAATTGCAATAACTGTTCAATATCTCATGCAAAAAAAATATGTCATTGTTCTGAAAGATTCTTGTCTAGCAAAGGTTCAAGGAGCTTTTTATGTGTAAGTCGATCTTAAGTAAAATAGTGAACCATCGTAAGAGGCGAAAATTTCGTTCATCAAAAACATGAAAAACTAGTGCTACAATATATATGAAAACATAACCAGTCAGCAAAGAAAATAGGTATCGAATCGTCTAAAATTTATGATTTTGCACATAAAAAACTTAACATTTTAAAGTTATATATTGTACAAGAAAACACATATATGTTATTATGTATGTACTTTTTGTAAGATAATGAAACAATGAGACATATGTCCTGTTTTTCTTTTATATTTAGTCACCAAGCGCAGTCGAAGTACCATATAAATAAAGATTTTGATTTGGAATTTGACTACTACAAGTTGCAAACAGATTATAGAGTCATTAGAAATGCACTCAAATATTTTTATTTACTAAAGCAGAAACATTTCAGTTTTGAATTTTTGGAAATTAAAATGGATGAGAATCTGAGTGAACAAAATGTTAAAATATATTTACACAGTTACGAAGCAATATTTCTTCGTTAATTGTTTCTTATCTTAAACCAGCTAACTCTTTAATTGATTTCTGCCATATATTTTTATTTAAAGTCCTCAGTTTTAACCAAAGATGCCAGTGAGTAAACGTGAATCATGTATATTTATTATTTGACCTGCAATGATCAGTTATTTATATAAAAAAAAAATGCAAAAGCAAATTTACTGATCCAACATTGTTGGGTTGATGTTTAGACGAGCTGCATTTATTTATTATATATATATATATATATATAATATACAGATCTAACATTGTTGGGTTGATGTTTAGACGAGTTGTATATATATATATATATATATATATATATATATCGTCTGAATAATAGTCAACGATTTTTCCCACGTGGGAGCTGGATCGTTACAAGTAACGATACATGTACACAATAAAATAAATTATATAAACGCCTAAAAAGTGTACATAACAACACCAATGATATAAAAAGGAACTATAAATGTAATTATTTATAAATATTTCGGATAACAGATATCCTTCGTCAGTCAGATTCTGATGTTGAATGAATCATCTTTAAGTCTTCTTAGATTAAACTTTTACTAAATCTTGAAATTTATACAATAAAAGAGGCAAACCGAACATCAGTTAAGACGCTTGCACCATTCTAAAAATTTGTTGAATATGACATAGGTTATATGACTAATTACATCAGAAAGTTCACATATATGCTTTAAATGAAAATAATAATGTGCGATGTGAACTAGCACAATTTTAAAGCTTTAACGGTGTCGATATTATGATATTACAAGAAAGATTGCGTCAATAAGAATTCCAAATAAACAGCACTGAACGGTCTAAATTTCTAAATATTTCAGATTTGACAACTGTAGTGTAGCTACATTAGAGTCTGCGATGTTTAAAACAAACGGCCGTTAAAATATAATAACAAATTTTGACTAAAGTAAAATAGTTGGACGTGGCTTGGTACTTATACATCCCTCAAAAAATTAAGCAATTTAAATTGTTATATTCAACAGATTTATTTTAGAGATGAGTAAGGTAAAGAAATAGAAACGGAGACTGTAATAATAAGTAATATAACCCAGATGTGAAGCACTGCATGGTGTCGAACTACATCTTTTCATTTATCCCATTTGGTGCCAAAGTTGTTAATTTTCTAATCCAAAATCTTTCCCGAGTAAGTCTATCCTCCCTAGACCAAGCAGAGTTGTGGTAAATGATAGTAATGGTCAGTCGATTGAGATCTGCCTTAGTGTGGCCAGGGGATCTCAAATGTCGACTAAGAGGGAGTTCTGGCTTGCATTGGTAGTCGCTACGATGACCGTTCATTCGTTTGTGAAACGGCTGTTCTGACTCGCCTACATACTGTTTACCACATTTACACTGTAGGAGATACACAACATTTGTAGTCTTGCAATTAACATTGCAAAATATGGTGTATTCTGTACCAGTGGAGTGACTGTTAAAAGTCTGGGTATCCAGTATTTGTTTGCAAGTCAGACATCGTTTGTTTCCACAACCCTTACAAGAGCCCACTGACGAAGAGCCTGCTTGAGAGGATAACTCAGCTCTCACCAGCAAGTCTTTAAGGCTTTTGGGCCTGCGGAAAGCCAGTACAGGTGGCTCGGGAAATATCTTGGATAGTTTAGGATGTTTTTCGATATCTTTCCAACTTTCGCGGATAAGGTGAGACAAGTTGTCAAATTTTGGATTGTAAGTCAACACAAAAGGCACCCTCCTGTTGACCTTTTTGACTTTATATTGTAAAAGTTCATCTCGGCTGATGTTGCTAGCACGAGAAAAACCTTTATCAATGTCTTTCCTTTTGTAGCCTCGATGTTTTAGGTGACCGCGAAGTTCTTGTAGTCGTTTTTTGGCAACATCGTTGGTGGAGCAAATCTTTATTCGTATGGCCTGGCTGTAGGGAATGCTCTTGGTGCAATGTTTAGGGTGACAACTTGAAGGAGACAGATATTGATGTTTGTCTGTGGGCTAGCAATACAGATCTGTAAATATGTTTCCATCCCTCACTTGCGTTGTAGTGTCAAGAAATGTGATCTTAGAGTCAGAGATTTCATATGTGAATTTTATTGAGGGATGGGCATCGTTGGCATGTTGAATAAACAAATCTAGTTCTTGTTCAGTATTATCCCACTTCATGTCAATATCGTCAATAAATCGGAACCAAGAGAGGGGTTGATAAAGAAAAGAATTGAGAATTCTCTGTTCTAATGTCCCCATAAAAATATTGGCATAAGACTGGGCCATCTTTGTTCCCATTGCTGTTCCATTAACTTGGAGAAAGTGTTCACCATTGAATGTGAAGTTATTGCATTTTAAAACCAAAGTTAGAATCTGGATGAGACATTCAGTTGGTGGATGTAAGGTGTTACGAGAGTTCCAGACTTCCCTACAGGCTTCAATACCATCATCATGGGGGATATTAGTATAGAGGGAGGTAACATCAAGCGAGACAAGGATCGTTTCAGGTGGGAGAGGGTTCAAAGATTCCATTTTTTTAAGATAATGTGTTGTGTCTTGTATATATGATGGTAAATTTTCTACGTGTGGTCGGAGATGAAAGTCAATAAATTTTGATATTTTCTCTGTAGGGTGGTCATTGGCGGAAACAATTGGTCTACCTGGATTATTGGGCAGAAGATAGAACCGCCCCGGCTTTGATTTTTCCGGTTTTAGATATTTAAATGTGGTTTCATCAATATGTCCCTGTTCACACATGTTTTTCAGGTTTGTGGTGATCTCTTTGTTAAATTGAGGGGTGGGGTCAGAGTCTAATTTCTTATAGAATCTCTCATCAGAGAGTTGACGTTCCGCCTCTTGAATGTAGTCACATCTGTCCATGACGACAACAGCGCTACCTTTATCTGCTGGTTTAATTATAATGTCGTCTCTGTTTTTAAGTAACCGCACAGCTTCGTTTTCTTCAGAAGATAAATTGTTGAATGTTTGGGAAGTAGCAGTGGACAGATATATATATATATATATATGAATAACATGTACTGTAGTACGACGCTAGATTAAAAAATGACGTGTCAATGTAACACTCGGCCATCGAAAGCTTCGTTTTTATGAAGCACAGGTGGTCATGTGGTCTAGCGCACCGGTTACAGTGCAGGCGATTTAGTGTCACGATATCTCAGTAGCATGGGTTCGAATCCCGGCGAGGGAAGAACCAAAAATTTGCCAAAGCAAATTTACAGATCTAACATTGTTGGGTTGATGTTTAGACGAGTTGTATATACATAATGTACACAGCCATGTATCACCATCATTGCCGGTGATCCGATGGCTTAATCTGTTGTAGAGTGGTCACTAGCTCAGACGTACTTATAAACATAATTATTTTCTGTGACTGTATCTTATATTAAATTGTAGGATCCCTTACTATAAATAATTTAGCTGATCTGTTAAAATAACATCTTCATGCCATATATATCATGTACTGTAGTAAAACGCTAGATTAAAAACTGACGTGGAAAGGTAACACCTGGCCACCGAAAGCTTCATTTTTATATTCTAACATTGTTGGGTTGATGTTTATACGTGTGCATTGAAGATATACTGTTTTTAACTAATCCCCCAATCGTGTTTACGTTGTTTATTGATCCTTTTTTCAAATGTATAAGAAATTCCTTTCTACAAAAATGTTGTATTATGTATTCTTATGAAATTGCGATATGATTTAACTGTTACCTAAAAATGTAATATATCTATAAAAAAAATATGTATGTAGCCTTTGATTACAGCAGAACAATCTATTTAAAAAAGGGCAATGGATGAACACAAAGTTTAGACTACAAATAAACTCATCATAGATACCAATTTTAATTTTTTTTTATTAACGCCAGACGCGCGTTTCGTCTACAAAAGACTCATCAATGACGCCCGAAACAAAAAATGTTTGAAAGACCAAATACAGTACAATACATATGTTGTTATTGACGATACTTGTCATAAAGAAATAGCTATGTGGCCAAGTGTATTTAAGAATATTTGTAAAATTTATTTGTATGTTTGTTTACATTTTTGGACTTTTGTGTTGTATGCCTGAAGTGTATGTTTACATTCTTTTGTCGGCCTTTACTGCTCGCCCAATGTTGACAATATATGTTTGCTAGCGTTCAAAGCTCCCATAATCTTGGACAATGTTTTAACAGCACAACATTATAACAAACTATAAACTTCAGTTTAAAAGGGCTTTATTCTTTAACGTGGCAGGGTAATTACAGCAAACAAGACAGAAAGAACAGATCTATAAGTACACACCCAATAACCAACTGCTAATTCAGAAATAACAACAACTAAGAAAAAAATCATGGCTCTCAGACTAAGATCATAGTTTTCAGTTAATACAGATCTGAAATCTACTGAATTTGGTTTTTAAATCTTCAATAGCAGTCAGAGGGAAATCCTACATAATGCAATGCACAAATATAGGTATCAAAAAATTGCAGTAACGTAAAAGTGTATAAATAAGTGTGTTACAATAATACTAAGTATGATGTTTATTTACTGACAACACAACCAATATTTGCAACAATAAAAAATATCGATAAATGTATAATGATATTTAACCATTATGGACTTTTGCAAGGTCAATTCGTTATATAGGGACATGTTCAGACCTTGGACGAAGTCCGAGTGTCCATATAATATAACAGGGCCATATATAACGTATTGACTGAGTAGAGGTCCTTAATTTATATTTTACATACTATGTAACTAATGCATTAGGAAAATGACGCTCAATGTTCTTTCTGTGTGTTTTTTAATTGTATTTTGCAAAAATTTTAACAAATTATATATTTAAAAAAAAAACCTTCATAGTTTGTTGCATTTGCATTATTGTATTCTTATCGTCTGCATTTAACATAAAATTTTTGAAATCTCCTGATAGTCTTGCAAATTTTCTTTTCTAATGCCGCGCTTATTCCGTGGTTGTTTTGTGTGACGTCATAAATCTAACTTTAGTAACATTTTCATATAGACCACCAATATACGTATATACGTAAAATAAACTTTGAAACACGCGGTCGTCATTCAAATGAAAACAGTACAATTAAACACCATATGTATTATTATTATATATGACTTTTATTTACTGATAACACAACCAATATTTTCACCAATCAAATATTATTAAAGATCTGATTACACGGATGAATTGGCAACCTTTTATGAGAAGTTTATTTGAAGGACTATTAAGTTTACCAGGATCGAATCTTAATTTCCGGGCTCGGTTAACAAAAGATATAGGATGTGCTATTTCGTCTAAAAAAGGTTTTTGTCAAGGACAGCCAAACTTCCAAAAACAAAATATTTGTATCTAAAGGCGATTTCGTAAAGATCTAATGTAATTTGTAATACAGAAATCTCTGACTTTACAATTAACAGTAATAAATACACAGATTCCGCTTATTGAAATCCAAAACGTCGCAACAGATATGTGCAAATCGAACGAGTTGGGATATATAAACACCGTAAGCTAGTGTAAAAGTAACATCACCGTCCAAAAAAAACCCCTAAAATTAACAATAATGAAAGAATTTTTTTTGTTTTAAATTATTATGTAGAGTTGCTCTTGTAAAACTGAAATGTCTAAATATAGGATACGACAGTTATAGTTGTTTTTAGAAGATTTATTTAAAGAAGGTTCTTTTGGGTAAACTTCAACAGTACATTTTGAGAATTTTTGATTTAAAAACAAAAATCCTAACGATTGAATCAAGACGGGTGGTTACTGTGATACAAATGTACAGAGTATGCGTTTAAAAGGACACAAATAGTACCCAAAAGAACACCTGCAACTTTTCAATACACTAGACTATTTTTTCATTTGATTTAGTGAAAAGTGTTTTAGTCAAATAATACCTGCAGTCAAGTATATACGGAATATCAGTAAAATGCAGTAATTAAGGGAACCTTGAAATGATGTACAATATACATCTATTTCCCGTGCATGAGGAAGGTAAAATGTATGAAGATTTTTCCACCCAGGCATCGCCCGAATAGATATGCCTTATCGAGGGTGAACATATCTTCATTTCTCCTGAAGCTAAGGAAAATAAATGTGTTATATCAGTGCCTATACTTATTTTAACTTCTAAATATAAGATATTAATCAAAATAATTGTTTTCTTTACGATTTGCTTTATAACTAAATACAACATACACAATTATAATAATCAGTACCAAATTTGAAATTTATCATTTTTCATATGATACCCAGAGGGAATATGAATTTTGTTCGATGTCACGTGTGATAGTTTCAACCAATCAAATGTTGATTTCTCTATCAAAATCAACATGCCGTGTAATAAATACATGTTGGTTTCCTTTCCTAAACAACTAAGTCACATTCACATTTAGTAAATCAAAATTTTTAAACCTCAACAGATGATAAGTGACTATATAAGTACCACTTGCGTGTTAATGTTTATATAGTGTTAGCAAACGTTTTAAAAAGCAATAGAGACAGGTTCAATCCACCATTTACGTCATAAGAAAATGCCTTTACTTAGTCAGGAATATGACAGTTGTTATGAATTCGTTTGATGTTTCACTGATTAGTCTTGTGTGGACAAAACGCACGTCTGGCGTATTAAATTTAAACCTGGTACCTTTTGTTAGCTATTATTCATGTTATTCGTGTGTTTCTCTGTCCTAAATGTTCTCCCATTTATTTGTATTGTAGTCCTGTCAGGTCATTTTTATAAATTTCCTGAATATAAAACTTTAAATATTTGTAAAACATAAGGATTTTCTTATCCCAGGAATAGATTACCTTAGCCGTATTTGACACAACTTTTTGGAATTTTGGATCCTCAATACTCTTCAACTTCGTACTTGTTTGGCTTTATAAATATTTTGATATGAGCGTCACTGATGAGTCTTCTGTAGACGAAACGAGCGTCTGGCGTACTAAATTATAATCCTGGTACCTTTGATAACTATGTAATGCTATTTTCATGTTATATTTAACACTGCCTAAAAGCTGGAGTTTGTGCATGCCACAAAACAGAGTTCAACCCACCGTTTTAAGATTTTGTTCTTAAAATGTCCTGTACCAAGTAAAAAAAAATGGCCATTGTTATATTGTAGTTCGTTTCTGTGTGTGTTACATTTTAATGTTGTGTTTCTGTTGTGTCGTTGTTCTCTCTTTTATTTGATGCGTTTCCCTCAGTTTTAGTTTGTAACCCGGATTTGCTTTTTTCCCAATCGATTTATGAGTTTCAAACAGCAGTATACTTTTGTCGCCTTTATTATTGAGCTTTAGATTTTGCCATTTGATTAAGAACTTTCGTTTTAAAACTGTACTCGGAGTATTTTTGAGATATAACTATTTATTTTGATGGTTGTTTCATGATTAGTATGCAGATAAGTTTTGCGAACATTTACAGATCATCAATACGCAGGGGCTTGAAAAGAATATTATTTTTTATAGTTCATTCTAAATAACAATATGATTTCAGTAACATGCCAAGAATATCAAGGCGTGATCTTTACATGAAAAATTCGTAAATTGTCAATACAGAAGCTAGACCGCCATTTTTACCTAAGCACCATCCTCGAATATATGTTGAGATTGCATAATTATTACCTTCTGTTATGTTTTGTAGTGCTCTATGTAAACTATTTCCAGTTTTAAACTTCACTAATAAGTTTAATAAACAAAATAAATTAATTTACATCAATAGAAAATTACCCAAATAACGAAAAGCCTTGATATATCACTTAAGATAATCTACTGATTTTCTGATTAAGAACAGGACGTTTGGTAAGATAAAACATTTCATTTTTTCTTTTTCAAAAAAGCAACTTTTATGGCCAATGCTACTTTTAGTAAATAACTATAATGATAAAAGGAACTCTGTATATGGTTTTAACATGTTAAACTTCATATTAAAATGCATTTAGTTATTTTGATCTTACAATTATTTAAAAGAGTTGAGCAGATCCGTCCAGACTTGAGACGAATTTCTTGTTTCTTTATAAACTTTATGCTGATAAACTAAATACAATATTACAAAGGTTCGTATATTGATGGATTTAAACATAATTCAATTAAGAACTACTGAAGTGAATGAAAATACGTCATTCAATAGTATGTGTATAAAGAATCCTCACTAATAAGATGGAGATAGATTGTTCATGAGAAAGAAAATGTATTCTGAAATTCATAAGAATAGAAAAAACAGGTAAGTCACCAATACATCATTCTACTAACATGCTGTCGATTGGCTTATCAATCGGGTTATAATTAGCACACGTACACACGAAGACAGTGAAATTGGGAAAAAATTCATACCATAAGTCCATTTGCACCTGATTAACAACCACGCGATTTGGCAGCGTTTGTATTTAAATTTTGTTTATGATTTAAAAATCATAGTAAGGCCTTCATAACGGATAACAGATCAGAGGTATATCATGTTGTCAAAATTTGCTATAATGACAAACTTTAGAAATTAAAAAAGGTTGATATAATGGTACATTTATAGCTTGTTTAACATTCCGGCAAATAAATTGAAAATATTTGTTACGCATAAAAACGTGTATTTAAATAATGTTTATGGAAAGCCGTTTCATCTAGTCGGTATTGACTGATTGTTGAATTCCATAATTGATGGATTGATTGCTTGATTAACTTGTTGTTTAATTGATTAACTGCAATTTAGTCCGGCCGATTGGTGCAGATATAGAGCAGAATTGCTCACTTGATGAGGAAAGCATGAAACTTTTGCATAGTAGTTCTTGGTTATATATCCTTTGATTTCAGCTATGGACCCACTCTGAAAAATCCAATATGGCTGCCATTTTCAAGATGGCGGAAAAACGGTATAAAATTCAAGATTGTCCTAAAAGTATTCTATATGATTTCGGAAATTAAAGTAATGATTCTTTAAAAATGGACTTCATGTTCTTGAATTTGTTATCAATTAATTCAAAAGTATAAAACAAATAATTTGGGTATTTCTATAACACATAAGTTGCAAATATAGCTGCATATACAAAAACAAATAGTGAAATTCAAAATGTTAATCAATATCATAATGTTACATGTTATTGTAATTGTTCTTTAAACGCTTTCAGTTTTAATGGTTGGAATGAAATAGGTTGAAACGAGTCGATTGACGTTAATATAGGTCGGATAAATGTGATGGAATAGTAGGTAACTCATCTGAACTTTGAGGCAGTGCCGAGTGCACCTTTTCTCGTGTCTCTTCAATGCTACGTCTTACGTCACTTATCGCGTTTGCATCTGCCGTACCAACTACATCGTCAAATTATTCTATGTAATCAATAGGTGTACCTTTCTTCAGGCGGATTAGACGATTGCCATCATTTAAAATGGTTAAGGGGCAACTATTTCCTTTTCCAACTACGTACGTAACCAATTTGCAACATTTCAGCGAGCATGGTCCTAAAATGCACTCCTGGTCAGCACTTTTATTAGTCTTAATGGTAACAGTCATGTTTGAATTTGGTGGAACTGTGATGGCTCGTTTTATGCAAACTAGCTGAGTTAAAATCTCGTTTCCACTATTAACAAATGACGCATTTATCTCTTTATTGTTAATGGTAATTGTGGGACTACTCAGGTTTATCACTGCGATCAGTGTGTCCAAAATAACTAGCCTAAGTATAACATCATCTGTTAATGGCTCTTTGCACACATCCCATTGTATGTTTACTCTATTAATGTCGAGAGTCGTTCCTTATAATCTTCTCAATAACAAGCTGTTAACCTCACCACATAGCGTTACGTTCTCCAAATCTCAATTTTCTACCGGAATTAATTTCTCATTTACTAATGTTATCATTGCAGCAGTGTCCACAATCATGCTCACATTCGTACTACTAAGCTCTTTCAAATGGTTCGTCTGATGACAATATTGGACGAGGCAGTGGGCCTCTGTTCGATTGTGTGATAAGATGATGTTTCATTGCCAATAGACTTTGGAATCTGAGTTGTCCTACTGGCCCGACCCTTTGCTCCATTGTTGAGGTTACACTTTGATTTGCTCCGTATCCTGGTGAAGGTGACCGTTGTCTGAAATATTCGGGATTTCTGGAGTTTGTCCGTGGAGATGCTAACCGTTGTCTTTAGGGACTATATGATCTCTAGCTTAGTGGGAGTGTTACTGATCGATAGGCATTAAGCTTGGATGTACTTCTATCTGCCGATTTACCGCGATTGTATTGCTCAATAGATCTTCCACGTTTATATTGATCAGGTGATCTTCCATTGAACTGGTGATCTTCCATGAATTTTTTATCAGAAGAACCGAGATTATATTGATCGGCCAATCCAGTGTGAGGTTATGCAACTCATAATCCAAAGGACTGCTCATATTTTCTTTAACGGTGGTCGATGGTCATAATTGGCACTTTTTTATCCATATATCGCCATCTGGTTTGCTTTTGAGGTTTTCACGTGTTTTAACGCCTTGTTGAATGTTTCTATGTTCCTCTCTATTACATGCCTTGAAGATTCTTTGTCTTTACATCCTCGACGGAATGTTTTGGTTGCAATCTGGTTTGATCGTCTTCCTTGCTGAAGCGCTGCTCCAAATGAATGCTTTTTAAGGCCTTGGAATCATCATCTGTGTTTACCATGCGAGCGTACTCAAAGCCAACATCGGCCTGGCAATCTGGGGCCTACACACATTTTTCCTGATTTCCCATTGTCATCTACCGGCAGTTCGTTCAAATTGGTAAATGAGCGCCTCCCAAGAGATGGATCCTCTTCAATTGAGTTTTTAAATTTGTGGCAGCTGTGGGCTTCGGCTCCGGTCCCTTTCTCAAAGATTTTTTTGCCACATGGTATTTTCTCTCTCCAGTGAAGAGTCTGAAGAAGAGGTGTTGTCACACTCTTTTTCTTTCCTCTACCCTTTCCTGGATCGGTCAATAGAGCCAACTTGATGTTATGGGAAGCATAGTAGAGCTCCAGAAGCGGACGAGGTTGTCATAATTGGAGTGATAAATGTGGGATTTGCCATTGACTCGACGGGGATGATACCGTAAGTGGGCACTGCGTTCAACATTGGAGAAACTTGATAGAATTCATTTGCAGCTAATTGTTTCTGTAATGGTGTGCTGATCTAAACCAAATATTATTGACTCATAGTAGATGGTTAGTGTGCGTAAGAAGACACATAAGCCTTTTGCTGGTATCCTTGATTAGTACTAGAGGTTTATAGTATGTTCTTAAATGGAGATTGTTGTTGAATAATTTAAACTGTCTCATGCAGGGCCAAGGGCCCTGGCATAGGACTTTTGACTTAAGGCGAAGACACCTTCAACAGAGTTGGCACGGTTTATGGTTCATGCGAACTACAATTGTGGAAAGACCCACGGCATGGATTTTGATGTGTACTTTTAGTAAACTTGCGTTGTACTGGCTATGGTCAAATTTGGCTTAGATGATGTGTCCATTGCAGTAAATATTAACTTCTTTATTTCGATTGTCCACTGATTCATTCACAACAGATGCCAGTTGTTGGAAGGTACCCTGCTGTTCAAATGCACTTTGAAATAGAACTGTGTCTCCTTCCTCAGTTGTTGTCAGTTTGTCCATTCGTCTCACCATAACATTGAATATCTTATTGGTCTGACCATCAATTCCGCCAAGCAATTACTACTAGCCTTGTGGTCTATCCTGTCTTCAGACTGCTGAAGTTGCTGAGATATTGCTTTCACCTGTTTGTTATTGATATTCATTGCCACTTTCTGTTCAGCTTGAAACGTAATGAGACCAACACATATTTTATATATTCGCGCTTCGCTCTGTTTTATATTGCGGTAAATATCAACTGTTCTTTTAGCATTTGATTTTCTATCTGTTAAATATTCTTAGTACAATTGTTTAATAGTCATTTCTGAGCTGTCCTCTGTTAAAGCGTCTTCAGCTGTGGGTTTCTCAATATTACTTAGTGATTTAGTTTCTGCCATTTCAATGTTCTTGTCCTTGTTGTCCTCAATTCCTGCCATTTCACTGATATGTGTTTAACTGATTCTCAATTCAGTTTAATGTCTCAAATTGCAAAATATTGCGACCAAGAGATAAGATAGGCACTGAATAATATCTTAAGGCAGATAAATCCCAAATTACAGCTTTTATGTGTGACCCAAGACAACAAATAGTGCAGCTTTTAATGAAAGCTACTACTGCAGCTTTTTATGAAAGCTACTACTTTGTGTATGAAATAACAAGCAAGGCAAAATCAGAAAGGACAGAACTGGGACAGATACCAAATGACACTATACATCAATAAAATGCTTATATTCAGGTCAATTCTCAATAATGAATATTTGCTTATTTTTCAAGGCGGCCATTTTGAAAATAGCCGCCATTTTGTATTTCAAAAATAGAACAACACAAAATCTTGCTAAGTACACCAAGTCAATCAAATATGTTGATTTTTGTGCACCCAGCACCAAATCCACTGTGGTTTGTGCAATACTGGAAAATATTTTAGAACGTACGGCAGCCATCTTGAAATAGGCCGCCATATTGAATTTTGAGGATGGGTCCATAGCTAATATTGCTCAGTACACAAAAATGTACCATCATGCAGAAATTGGTGCTTTCCTCATTATTTGAGCAATTTTTTCACCGATCGGCCGGACTAATTGAATTATTTGTTAGAAATTTGCATAATGCAATGTGTGGTAAAAAGATGAAAATTTCGTACTGACCAATTTTTTCATTGATTATTTTTTTGATGTCGAGGCACACATATTCAACGAACGTTTTTCACTAAGAAAAGCAGGTCAAATGCCCATCTTATCTACATGGAAGGAGACTCTTTCCTCAATTTGATAAACTAATTTATAGAAAAAAAATCGAAAATAAAATTACGAGATTATATTCAGATCTCATAGAAACGTAAAAAAAAACAACAGTAAAATTTCAGGTCAAATTGTATTTGCAATTGAAAACGAAATGCACACAAATAAATAAATGTCAATATAGAAGCTGGACCGCCATTTTTACCAAAGCGTCATCCTTGAATACATGTCGATTACATAAATTTTAATGTTTTCTTATGCTTTGTAGTATTCGATTGAAGAAAAGCCTATAGCATTAAAGATAATCTAGTGATTAAGAACAAGAAAATTGGCTAGATAACACATTTAATATTTTTCAACTTTGAACCCGATGGACGATGCTGGATTGAATGGATGTCAGGGGCGGATCCAGCCATTTAAAAAAAAATCATACGATTACTTAAAAAGAATTAGCAGATTCGTCTCGATTTGAGAAAAATTTATTGTGTTTGATATTGTAACTCCTTTTATTCATATAATGTCCAGTCACCAAATGCGATTGATCGCCGGATTTCAAATTATTATGAACGCATCGACGGATCTCTTTGTTAATGAAACACATATTACACCTATGTTTGGGTTCTACTGTTAAAATGATTTAAATTGAATTCTAGTAGAGGTCGGTCATTTACAAACGTATCAACCGTATCGTATACGTTGACGTATCCGCATCTGCAGATATATCAAAAACTATTATGTGATCCCGAGCTTATTAATCAGACCATACTTCATTTAAAAAAAACCTAATTGGAATCTTCGAAATATTCAAACATACACTTTCAATATTTGTGATAGTAGTGTTTTGTAAAAAAAATAAATCAGGGGTTCTATCAACTACTTTTACATGCCCTTAAAAAAGAGCCAATGTAGGGCAGGTACACGAATATCGTACAAAATCCTTTAATAATCTAGTTAAAAAATATTTCAACATCTTATATGAATAAACACAACAAAAAAAATCAAATGTACTACTTATATACACGCAACGAACTTTGAATATTGTTTATTTGAGATTTTATCATAAAAGGTAATAGAAAGTACTGAGTATCACTCTATATTTGTCAATTAACAATTTGGTTCTTCGTGAGCGCAAGTTCATAAATAAACAAACGATTTTACCGTGTTCACTCCTATCATACCTGTAAACTGTTCCAACTGTCCGGAATATCTTTAAAAGTAGGGTTACATATTCCACAAAAACTCGATATTTCCTTAATGTTTTGTAAATTTCTGCATTAGAAATTATTCAGTCGCCCATTTGCATTATTGAAAGTACATAAATTTAAAGCTCGGGATCATATACCTTTTTTTGGTATATCTGCAGATGCGGATACGTCAACGTATATGATACGGTTGATACGTTTTTAAATGACCGACCTCTATTGATAACTACTGAAGTGAATACAAATACGTCATTCAGTAGTATGTGTATAAGGAAACCTTTCTAATTAAATGGAAATAGAAGTGTTTGTTAATGAAAATGAAAATGTATTCGGAAATTCAGTTCAATAGATAATTGTTGACGAAAGAACAAGTAAGTCATCAATACAGTAACATATTTACATGATGTATATTGGCTTAACAATAGGATTTAAAAATCTATACACACTCACACACATATACACATATAAAAGCGGTAATGACAAACTAGTAAATATCAATCAATGAATGAATCAATATGAAATCTGCTTCTCTTTACGTTATGAAACTAAATAAATAATTCTAGCATCATTCAATCAGGCAAACAAAAAATTTAAGTAGTCAATAAATGAATGCAATATTTAGATTACTAAAAAACAACCTACCTAATAAGGATGAAACTAACAATTATATATGAACAACCTGATGTTGTGCAAATATCATATAAACAGACCAACTAATCAATTATCTTCATTCACTTTATTGTAAGCAATGTTGGAAAATATATTGGTGTGACTTGAGATGATTTCTCATTTGTATGTTCCATGTTTCGACTATTTTTTGTCCCATGCAAGTATTTATGGCTGTATATTTCGAATGTGTACAGAAAAATAATAAATGGTCATCGTCATGTATCGTTTAAATTTGATATTTATTTCATACGTTTGATTTACGATCTTTTCAAACATGAAGTTCCTTTGATCACCATGATCATTAGTTCGTAAGTCAATAATCGATTCCCATTAAAAAAAAATTAATGCAGATAATCATCTTATAGATGATATAAGAGAAAATCCTATTCAGTATAAATTGGTGGTAAATCTTACCAGCATTTATAGGTTTGAACATTATTTCTTAAAAACTGTAGACACTCAAACTTGTTTTAACGATCATTTTGAATTATATCGATTTCGAGTTAATCGAACAGTGATGTCGAGCCGGGAAACGGCTTTATCGAGGGACATTACATGCATCGGAATTTATTTTTGTTTTATGCATGATTGTCCAACATATTTCTTGATCAAACGGTGCGTGTGGAGTGATTTATTTGTGACTCCCACTTTTATTCCTTTTGATAAACCAAATGATCATGTATCATAAATATTATTGAATACTGTAAATTCAGAAATTGTGCGTCCATTTATTATTGCAATTTTGTCATTTGAGACTAAAATGCAGATTTATTTTTGCGCTGTTGAGAACAATAATGTTTTATTCATATACAAAAATTCAAAATGCAAGTTTCAATTATTGCGATTATAACCCTGTCGCATGTTTCGCAATGATAAAAACATCGCAATAATTTCTGAATTTACAGTATCAGAGCTACGGGTGGATGTGTGCATTTCAGATATTTGATTGTTTCTGTTTTATATTATGACTCGTGACAATTTACAGCCAATTGCATTTGAGTGTGTAGGTAAAGGTAATATGTTTGGTCAGCTTGCTTGTTAGCTGAACCGTGAAGTCATTATTATATAAGGTATACTAACCTCGTTTCGAAGTAGTCTAGTACTACAGACAGATAGATTGATAATCTGTCGGACTAGTCCACTCTTAAAGGAGGTTAGTTTACCTAGTAACCTAATAATGACTTCACGGTTCAGCTAGCAAGCAGGCTACAATAAAGTTAAAACATTGTTGTGACGTCATTCTATTGTTGTACCTGTTCTTTATTTCAGTGATTGGACTTTCATTTACCTGTAAGAAACCATTATGTTACCTTTAGCTGTCCAATATCTTTAAGAATAGCCCTCTTGTTTCTTAGAAATATTGGACAGCTGAAGGTAGTTTAACTGATTTTTACAGGTAAATGATAGTCCAATCACTGAAAAAACTATCAATTTCGCCAACTGTTTTTATCCTGAATGTGAAAAGAAAAAATACAACCAAATAACAAATGACAATTACAAAAACACATTTTATTACAGTCACCTACCAAAACAATAGTTTTGTCACTCGTCAAAACAGTTTCTTGAGAAAAAAATCACTTTCAAATTGATTTTAAACACTACCAAAAGATTTATTCTCGTCCGTCTTTGGTGTCAAAGTTGATCTCTGGTGTTGCTTTTATTCTTCCTAACATCATTTTTATCTACAATTAAAAAAACAACAATAAAGTAATGCTTTTTACATTTGATAGACCACGCCGCTATGCAAGGACCAAAAACAACCAAAACCTCACGCTGTGTACAAGTGCAAATCTAGAACTTACTTCATCAACTACGGGACTACAATAGTTGTTATACGTAATTTTCAGGTTTTTGCGTTGATTTACAAGTTGATGTTTTTAAGTCTGATATTATTGCTTGAATATGAATATAATGCGACATTTCGCTTATGAAAGACGATGAATATGGGAACTTAATCAAAATTAAGAAAACGTTAATGCATGTTATCTGTTACAGCCGATTTCATTGAGGGTGTAGGCAAAAGTTATATATTTAGTTAGCTTGTGTGTTGGCTGAACCGTGAAGTCAAACAGACAGATAAATTGGCTATGTGTCAGACTAGTCTACTTTTAAAGGAGGGTACTTTACCTAACCTAATAATGACCTCAGCTAACAAGAAAGCTAACCAAATATATTACCTTTGCCTACACCCTCAATGGCATCGGCTGTAAACAAATTAACCATGCGTTCGATTCGCACTTTGGTCGTAGTGATCGTTGTGTGTAAGAAAGAGTTTTTTTCAGTTTTGCAAAAGAAAATCGAAAGACAAAATTATGTTCCTTTAATATTAAAAAGAAAGAAAGAAAAACACAAGGGACATCAATACATAAATAAACGGTGACACGACCTTCTAGGAAAATAATAGATAAAAATGGGGGGATTGTCAGGTGGTACCGTTTGGGTTCACAATAAGGTACGACATCAAACGTTCAATATAGGATAAAAAAAACTTAATTCATATAGTTTTTTCACTGACCCCCCTCTTCTTAACTTAATTTGGGGGAAATTGATTGACCAATAAGGATATATATAAAATCAATGTCAATTAAGCAAAACTTGCAGCAATTTTGACCCCCATCCCCAAAATATTTCAATTAATTTTTGTTTATCCTTCATTGATTTTTTGATGTCGTCCCTAACATTCTCATGAAAATCCCGATGAACAACAAGAGATTGTAAAGCGATTGCACATTGTTATCTTTTGTTCCTATAAATTATATATTTGAAACAAAATCGACTGCAGTGCACTAATATGGTTAACCGCGAACCTGTCTTCACATGTGTTTCTTATCGTCTTTTTTCTCCCTAGTAAGAAATGAAACCCGAGAAGAAACAAGAAACTAATAGGAAAGGTCTACATTTTGAAAAATAATATATATAAAACTTGCCTTTATCAGCTGCTTACTATATCCTCTTTGTAATGAACACTATAATCGAATATGTCCGAATACACATATGTCTGCGGCCTCAGACCTGTCCAATATTTTACAGAATGAACTGTTATCGGCTTATATCCTTTACATATTACCTTTATCTACACACACAATGTTATCAGCTGTAAACCTCGTTATATTTTTTCGACACTTGTCTATCATATATATAAATGTATATTGTTAAGACTATCTATTGTCACGTATATGCAAATTCGTTTTAACTGAACTCATTTTGATGGAGCTACGAACACATATTGATTTGAATGTTAGACTGTCAATTAAGCTCATTCAGTTTCGTCTCTTGAGCTTATACTTCATGCTTCTGAGTTGTCAGACAATGATGCATAATTCTACTCTACTTGTCTTTCTTTGCTTACAAAACACACCAACCAAGCTGTTTAAATGTCTAACGAGATGTGTTAATTGTAAGGATATCAATCAAAAAAGCATACCTAATGACAAATCATACAGCTTGAATGCTTCCTAAAGCTTATAATGAAGTCTTAATTTTTTTGCCATATCATTGATTTTATATATTCTGCAAAGTGCTCCGAGGCAAACCTATATGTGTTGCTGTTTCTTTGTCGTTATAGTTAAATTGTTTGCTTTGAATGTTTACATACATTAAAGCATATTTCAAAATATTTTGAGATGTTAATTTTTTGAATGAACAAATAAACTTGTTCCACGGTATAAATGTCATAGAGGTACTTATAAAAGAGGGACGAAAGATACCAAAGGGACAGTCAAACTCATAAATCTAAAACAAACTGACAACGCCATGGCTAAAAATGAAAAAGACAAACAGAAAAACAATAGTACACATGACACAACATAGAAAACTAAAGAATAAACAACACGAACCCCACAAAAAACTAGGGGTAATCTCAGGTGCTCCGGAAGGGTAAGCAGATCCTGCTCCACATGTGGCACCCGTCGTGTTGCTTATGTGATTACAAATCCGGTAAATAGTCTAATTCGGTAGGTCACATTCATGAAAAGGAAGGGGGTTGTAGTTACGACGTAAGGAACATATCCGATATCATTTGTGAAACGGTTATTCCATAATGGTCAACGAACTCGTGATGGCGTCCGTAAAATTTACGAAGGGATGATTTCAACTTCACCATTTGGAACTCTTGGTTTAATAGCTTCCTTGTGAGCAGTAATCCTCTATCAAGAAAATCATTATAGGAAATGCAAGCACGGGAATATCGTATCAATTGGGAGATATATACCCTGTATGCAGGTGCTGCTGGAATGTTGCTACTTAGAAATGGAAAGTTCACAATTGGAAAGCTGAAATCATCTCTTTTGTCGTAAAGTTTTGTTTTCAACCGACCCTCATTGTCAATTTCTAGATGTAAGTCAAGATATGAAGCCGACTTAACTGTATCTGTAGTATCCTTTATCTCCAATTCGATGGGATAGATGCGTTCCACATAGTCACCAAATTTGAATTGTTTAGTGAAAGAACGTCATCTATATAGCGGAAAGTAGAGTTAAAGGATATTGCTAACTTCTTATCTTTCTTTCTAAGAAGTTCCTGCATGAAGTCAGCCTCATAATAATAAAGAAACAAGTCGGCAAGTAGAAGGGTACAGTTTGTTCCCATTGGGATGCCGACAGTCTGTTGAAAAACACGTCCTCCGAACGTTACAAATATGTTGTCAATCAAGAAATCAAGCATCTTGATAATATCGGTTTCAGAGAATTTTTTGTTTGAATCAGAGTGATTCTTTACAAAGTATGATTTATCCCTCCCTAAGACAAGATACTTGTATCTACGTTGGCCATTCTTTTTATGAAGCAAAGTAATACCAACTCTTTCAATTTGTCTTTTAGTTTGGAATGTGGAATACTTGTGTAAAGAGTAGAAAAGTCAAATGTTTTAATACTGTTACAAGATGAAAGAGAGTTAGATTGTATGTACTCTAAAAGATCTTTGGAATTTTTAAGTATCCACATCTGATTCACGCCACCTCTAGAATAGGCAGTTTCACAATAACTTTGAAGCCCGTCTTTGATTGCTGATAAAATAGATGTTAATAATTTAGAAAGAGGTTTCGTGGAGCACTTGGAAGACCCACCATTATACCGTTGTTTGTAAGGACACTTATGTAGTTTAGGTATCCAATACAGTGATGGACGATCCAGTTCTTCATCTTTGGTTGAAATACCAAAGGAACAAAGAACAGACCTATGATTATCCAGGATTTCCTCTTTCGTAAGTGTCGTGAGGGTATATGTTGAGTTTCCAAGTGAATTGTCTATACCTAATTCGTTTATCAAGCAATTAATGTAGTGACTTTTACAGACAAAAACGATGTTATTTGGGGCTTTGTCTGCGGTGAGAACAACATATTTATCATGGAGGTCGGATAAGTGTTTAGCAACATTTGGGTCTTTAAAGATTGACGTAGCATGGGCATTGATGGACCCATTCAGTTTCTTAATTCTGATTTGTATTAACAACCTCACTGCCTTAATCCATTAGGATAGAGTGTCTACGTCTTCCTTTTCACGTTTAGCCCATTGCCTGGCATAATCTTCGACTGAATCCATCAAAATTTTAAAGTTGTATTTCCAATTGATGGATTTAGGCTCACGATATTTCGGACCTTTCGATAACACATTTCGTAGAGAAGTGTTATTAACAATGTTAAGGTCACCGGTAATAACGTGGCCAGCAGGATTATATGTGAATTGGGAACTAGCACAAGTGCAATCAGGAGGTTTAGACTTGAAGTCGTCAATATCGAGATTCTGCAAAACGCGTTTGTAATTGAAAATTTAAGTTGCAATAGGTTTGGTATAGGTATAAGAAATTATTGGTACAGACTGGTCTTTGAAATAAGGAGGTATTTTCGATTGAACTAATTTATGATGAAGGATATTGCCTAGGTTGACGCCATCGAGACCTTTGTTGGCAAAGGAAAGATTTAGAAAAGATCTTTTCTCTTTTTCATCTTTTCCAATGCGAACTGGCTTGAAAAGTCTGTGACTTGCAATATCCGAAATTATAGCTTGAAGTTTGTATTGGTTTGAATGAGGGTTTGTAACAGTGGATTCCAAACATAAATTGAACAGAGAATGAAGTTTTGAAAGAGGTAATGAATAAAGTTTCGTGCGAATGTGATGAATACCTAACGGTTTTTGTATGAATGGCAGCAAGTCATTAATAGAGACATCATGCAGAGAAGGTGATGTATAATGACGATGACCATGACTGCGTCTACGTCGAGGAGTTGAGTTGAAAATATTCATCACATTCACCGTATAAAGGTATAACTAATATCCTGTTGCAAAAAGCTAATTAAAGTACATGGTGAAATTTAACCAACATAAAGAGGGGTGCGAACGTCCACATTTCAAAGTGTAGGAAATAAAGTATTAAGTTATCTTTATTATTCAAATAGATATATTTCACAGCGATACATTTAGCAATACCCCTTTTAAACTGATATTCAATTGATACACAAATACGAACGAATACGAAGGAATACTGCATGAGTGAAACAGGGTTTCCTGTTATGGCCGTATTTGAAGATTTCACGGTAAAATGAATACGTTTATTTCGAAATATATACCTATATTTGTACACATATGAATGATTCCGAATGTTTTTTGTTACATTTCAGTATGTATGTTTTAATCGTTTGATCAACATTGAGTCTGCCAAACCAACATCTCATCTTTTTTTTTCTAAAATCAATAAATATTTGAAAATAAAGAGTTTTCTAACTTTATAAATATAAATTACGAGTAGCAATAAACAGTTAAAATTTTCCATCATAATTTTTACTATCCCCTTTTCATTGCCTAGTTACAACATTAAGCTTACTGTTATAGTCATATTCATACGACGTGGTCATGTCTGATAGAAAGAAGAAATTTATTTAATTTTGTTTTTAATTTGATAACAGTTTTTAAGAGAAATATTTTAAATACATTTACTTATAGCAGTAGCATCAATTGCAGCACTATTTTCAAGAACACCCCTCTGATTGGAAGTACATGGCAAAATGGGGATGGAATCAAAACTATCTGAACGTACGAAATGACATGTAGATCAGTGAATATTTAGAATTTGAATATTGGTCTCATCTTCGGGAAAATTATTGTATGAGCGGAATCAATCATTAGTAAGCAACCAACATAACGTGGCATTGGAAATAATGTTAAAAACACTTTCTTATTACAAATGTCAATCCTTTGTCTTTTTAAAAGCTCATTCAATCAATTGAAAAAGACGAACAAGAGCGTTGACACTTTAGTGCGGTGACAGAAGTGGAAAAAGTTGTCTAGATTTGCGAGTTAAATCTCCCAAAATAACAAACGGCTGAAAATGGTCTTAACCTAACAATCTACTTGTAAACTGCAATCTAAACACATTGATTTGTAAAGAAACTTAGTTGTCATGCAACCACAACTTGGTGAAGGCAAATCTTACATAACATTATATAGCATTATAACTATTGGAGATACTATATCACGGCTGCTAGTGAATAAAAAACTGACCTTAAAATCTCAATGTCAACAACGGACCCAAATTGCATTCAGCTGCAAGTCTACTTAGATAGGACATCCAAACTCTACAGATTTCCACAGAAGAATAACAAACTTCTGATGAATTTTCTCTTCTTTCTTTAATTACGACAACGCCTTCGTCTTCATAGCAATTCATGTCATGATTACTGAATGATCTGCATACAACATTGTACAACCAAGTCTATTCGCTGGAAATTGCACAAGAGAATTGTCGTAAATGCTAGGCAATTGCTGAGTCAATCGTTTCTGTGGCCAAAACAGTTTTACACCTGTTCATCTAGAATTGGCTTTACAAATGTATCATGAGTTTCAATTGGTTCATAACACCTCCAATCGATTTTGTGCTCCGTATAGTGAAGCGTGCTAAAATTTATGTGTTAGCTGGAGCAGAACCCTTCATGTTCAGAGCTGTGTCTATGCCATGGAAGTGAAATGTGTAGAAAAATTAATACATGTCTTGTGCTGATTGATTAAATAAAGATAATGGAGAAACTGATTCATTGTATAGCGTTTTGTACTAGTACACATTGTCCCAGGTTAAAGGAGGGTTGGCGCGCCTTTTTAAAAGTTAAACCCAACCACATTATGTAAGTGTCTGTCTCAAGTCATGAGCCTGTAATGCAGTGGTTGTCCTTTTATTTCTACTATATATTTTTTTTTATTTGTACATTAATCAGGCCGTTAGATTTTTCGTTTGTTTCACATTTGTCATTTCTGGAATTGAAGACTATGCAGAATGGGTTTTTTAAACAATCTTGAAGCTCGTACGGTTATCTACACTAAAAATGTCAAACAGTCTGAAAAGACCAATTTTTGTCTGAATTTGCATGAATTTTTACTCGACATTCTTTATTTGTCTGAATTATCTTTAAAAATGCTTAACATAGTATGAATTTGTCTAATAAGGTGCCTTATTAGTATGAACATTGTCTAAACTTTTTTTCGACACCTTCTGTATCATCTGATAAGAGTCTTGATTAGTTTCGACCAATTCTTGACTCTTAAATTTGCTTTACTAAAATGGGTGACTTGAGGCAGTTTTAAAATGTAACCATGTGTCTCTTGCACCCAACAATTCATCTTGTGCGTGTGTGTGGCTAAAAAAAAACAACAGGTGGGAGGGGGGCTTTCGTTTGGGTCAAATAATTTGATCCCATCTGAATTCAAAAACTAATTTATTTTTTGAGATCCATTTAATGAGGACCCTTCATACATAAAGTTTTCTATTCTTCCCGAAGTAGATAATAATTTTCTTTTAATCGTTGGGAAATTATTGAATTTGTTTTAATGTTAAACTAATTTACTTCATAATTTTGATGGAGAAAGTGTATTGTAATTCAATCTATTTTAATTAAAATGATGATTGTCATTTTCATCCATTAATAACTTTTTAAATTGAAGTGGCATTGTCAGTCAACTGATAAGTTGATATGTCTTATTACAGGTAAAGCAGAAATTTTCATATTACAATTGCGTGTACCCTTGAGTGAGGAATACTTTAATTTTATGGGGAATATGCTGTTCACGTGAAATACTTAATGACTTTCTAAAGTTCACTTATGGATGCAATAATCATTCAATTAAACTTTTAGACTTTGAAATCTTCAAAGGTGAACGCTTCAATGATACTGGTGTTTTACACCTGAAATGTTTTACAATGAATACTGAAAACATCCTATATCTTCATTTAGACTCAAACCTCCTAATTTCAAATCCTTTATTAAAGGTTAAGGCATTCGTATACATAGAAACACCACAACTCACAATGAATTTAAAAACAAGATCTTTTTTAAAAAACTATTAGTTGGAGGTTGTAAACTGAAATTGGTAGAATAAATTTTATTTCAAAATAAATTTCAATAAGACAAGAAAAAAAAAGGAAATATAAGTATCTTATTAAAACTAAATTCCATATAAACTTATCAATAGGATTCAAACGAACCAAAAATATTGGCGAATTAGTGAAACGAGCTATATTCTTTTATAGAAACCTCAGAATTCCTACCAAACGTTTAACTGTGTAGAACTAATTAATTACTATCCTGTAAACAACATATGTAAACTGATACATGTGATATTCATTATGTTAATGTTCTATTATAAATTAGAAAATAGTTTGAACGACAAACGACAAAATTAGTTTAATCGCGTAGTGGTATTAGCCATTAGGGGATTCCGAAAAGTTCTAAAGAACTTCCGGACAATTTCAAATCTCGTCCTATTTCTGAAGTTAATTCTAAAATATTTTTGATGTTTAACCCTGTGTGTCAACATTCCCCAGATGAAACTATAAAATTGTTTTGAATAAAAATTGATCGACAAAACGACACGCAAAGCAATGAATGTGTTTTTAATTTGATAGATGCTTTTGTACTTTTTTTGTTAAATTGTATGCTTTAAGATTTTAACACAGTGAAAACTGCTGTACCCATGTATTGACTATAATTGTATTTATTATGTCTGTTTTGTTCACGCATCGTTGTAAATATAACGAAATTGATGAGACTGTCGTACAAGTTAGAGGTTAAGCGCCATAAAGCCAGGTTTAATTCACCATTTTCTACATTTGAAAATGCCTGTATCAAGTCAGGAATATAACAGTTGTTGTCAATTCGTTGGATGTTTTTTGTCATTTAATTTTGCCATGTGATTGTGGACTTGCCGATTGAATTTTCCTTGGAGTTCAGAATTTTTGTGATTTTAGTTTTTCCTACTATGAAACCATAATTTAAAAACTATTTAAAAAAATTAATTAAAACTTTAATGAATTACAGTAAAAACAGTTATAAAAAAAATGAATGACAAAAAGAGGTGGTTTCTGATGAAGTTTCCTTGGCATAAAAACATTTCCGAAACAACCCGAAACATTACGTACATAGCAAATGATCAATGTAAGGCCAGAGATATGATTCGCACCAACATGGGGGTATATTTGATCAATGTTTATGAAATTATGTAATAAATTAAAGTAAAACTGTATTAAAAAAAGAAAGAAACGAAAAAATAAAGACAAACAAAAATAAATCCGAATTTACCCGAAATATTTTTAATAGCAAAGTTAAAAAGGCCAAATGAAGAACGAAGTTGAAGAGCATTGAAGACCAAAATTTCTAAAATACAGCTAAGGTAATATATGCCTGAGGTAAAAACGCCTTTGTTTATAAAAAAAATTTAAAAATTTGTAAACAGTAAATTTATAAATATAACCATATCAATGACAATTTATGTTTGCGCAAAAAATGCTGACTACTGGGCGTGTGATACCCTCGGGGAAATAAATCTCCACCAGCAGTGGCATCGACCCAGTGGTTGTGTTCCGTTTGAAATTGAAGTAGCCACATTTGTGTTCATTCTTAATATTTAATTGTTAGTTGTATTTTAAAATAATACATAACATACATAAAGGTTGAGAATGAACACGGATGCGGCCACTTTCGTTTTTGACAAAAACAATCTGAAAAATGACACATTATGTCATATTTGATAGATTTTTCATATTTAAGCTTGATTTAAGAGCGTCTTTAATAACTAAATCAGTTCAATCTTTCACATAAACTAATTAAATCGACTGAAGTTGAAAATTAAGTGTTTAAAAAGTGTCAAAAATATTTCATCATATGAACCTGAACTTTGAGGCCAAAGATAATCAAATCTCCTCCTGTGGATTCAATTATTTTCGTGAGTATTAATTTTAGAAGGTTGAGGAATACTTGCATTCTCATGGATATTTAATTTCGTGGTTTTTTAACAGTCTTCATTTAACAGCATATGAGTAGTTTTCCTCAACCAACTAAAATTAATAACCACGAAAATAAATGAATCCACAGGAGGAGATTTAATTACATTTGAAATTTTATTTGCAATCGAACTATGTAGCAATTCAATTATTGCAGGTAACTAATGATATAATGGATCGTTCACATTATATAATGGTTGCAGCTCTGGATTTAGGAACTACGGAAAGTGGATATGCGATGTCGTTCAAATTTGATTTTGAAATAGATCCACTTCGTATACATTGCAACCAGGATTGGCCAGCTGAAAAATGTCGGTTGTCACAAAAAACTCCGACATGTATCCTCTTAGACAAACAAAAAGAGTTGAAAACCTTTGGGTATGACGCAGAAACTACATTTTCGGATATTTGTTTGGACGACCTTCAACATGACTACTATTTTTTCAGAGGATTTGATACCAATAAGGTATTTCATTTAATTAACATTTCTATATAATAAATAAGTTTCATCTGTTGTTTTCCTACATGTTCATCATTGGCAACGATATGTTATATCTCGTTTGGAAATTATATAATGAATTCACATACTCAATGTTCATTGTATTTTTGTCATAAAATCAGTATTAAAAATCAAAAATTAAAACAGGATTTTTAAATTATATGCACCGAAACATGTTTTTTAATCATCTTCATCAGGAAATCTCAGAGCTAAAATTAATAGCAAAATCCTTCAAAGGTCATCTTTGCCTGTGGAAGTTGAAACCTTATTTTTCGGAATAATTTCTAAATTAATAAATGGATAATTTAGGAAAAGCTTGTTATAAATCATGGCAGTACTACTGATCATCAGCAGATGATTCTATCGGTGACTAATAATCTACTAGCGTCGTCTTTTTTACATCATAAACTCTTTAATATTTTCTACGTAAGAAAATGCCTTTACCAAAGCAGGAATATGATAGTTGTTATTCCTTCGTTGATGTGGTTGCGCTTTTGATTGTTGTCATTTGATTTGAGTGCTTTCGTTCAGTATTTTTGTGATTTTCCTTTTAACAACATGTTAACTACGGAATAATAACGAGCACCTAATGAATGTACGACCGTTAACCAGGAAAAAAATTAAACAAACAAAGCATTACTTAAATGTTTCAACACCACGGATTTTTGTGATGTTTATATAAGCACAGGTAATTTTCTTAGAATATAATAGATTTGTTTTACAATGGACACGTCCAAGAATCTAAACATTTGGATTGCTTTTATAATGTTGATATTTGATGTATTTTCTTACCATGACAGGGACTTAGATGGAGTTGTGTTTGTAATGATTTTCCTATTTTATTATTTTCTAACATGTTCCTTTTTCAAAATAAAAACTGTAAAAAGAAACATGTGCATAAAGTTGCTTTAACCCTAAAATAATATAAATGAAATAGTTGATTATTTATCACAGCGCGTTCGCTAGTCCTGTCTGTTGTGACATTTCTTTATTAAAATTAATGTGATGTTTGAATTACTGGTATGTCAGAGATTTCGTTTCAAAACATTTCTTAACTGCTACCAAATTCTTCCATAGATTGGTTTTGAAGTTTTGTTGTTTATGCTAAAAATTATAGCAAACAGGTTAACCCCATTCTGTATGTGTCTGTCCTATTTCTGGAGCTTGCAATTGAATAATTGTCGTTTATTGTAGTTTCTCATGTTTGTATTTTGTTTATAGTTTTGTAAGAAGTAAGTCAAATCTGCAAGAATAACTTTACTTTTTATGCTTTTACTAAAACAAAAAAACATTTAAATGGATAAGTTGCCATTCCATTCCACATTATTTTCGACATCATATCCTTGAACGGTATCTTTAATATGGCCGCATTAAACAATGTATAAATACTAGACAACATCTCAGATAGTTTTATCTCTTTGAATTGAGAAGCCTTGGTTTGTACTACCAGTTATAGTTATCAAAAGTACCAGGATTATAATTTTATACGCCAGACGCGCGTTTCGTCTACATAAGACTCATCAGTGACGCTCAGATCTAAATAGTTAAAAAGCCAAACAAATACAAAGTTGAAGAGCATTAAGGACCCAAAATTCCAAAAAGTTGTGCCAAATACGGCTAAGGTAATCTACTCCTGGGGTAAGAAAATCCTTAGTTTTTCGAAAAATTTTAAAGTTTTGTAAACAGAAAATTTATAAAAATTACTATATAATTGATATTCATGTCAACACCGAAGTGCTGACTACTGGGCTGGTGATACCCTCGGGGACGAAACGTCCACCAGCAGTGGCATCGACCCAGTGGTGTAAATAGTTATCAAAAGTACCAGGATTATAATTTTATACGCCAGACGCGCGTTTCGTCTACATAAGACTCATCAGTGACCATCAGATCTAAATAGTTAAAAAGCCAAACAAATACAAAGTTGAAGAGCATTAAGGACCCAAAATTCCAAAAAGTTGTGCCAAATACGGCTAAGGTAATCTACTCCTGGGGTAAGAAAATCCTTAGTTTTTATAAACATATAACTATTTTTTTTAAATGTTACGTCACTTAGATTACAGAAACTGACAAATTGTGCACTGCTATGCTCTCTGTAGTAAATGATTGAAATGAATGAAGGAATATGTATAATGCATCAACATTAGAATATCATTAAACAACTGAAGGTTATATTGAAATGTTGCTTTCAGATTTACGGTTCATTAGAATACAGGAACTTTTTTTTTCAAATTGAACCAAATTTGTTTTCCTAGGTTGACATCAATGAACAGGCTATCGATAAACTTTATTGCCGAGACGTATTTTCATGATTTCAATGAGATACAAGTAAGAGTCTACATGATCTCGTGTCAACTCCTATGTGACAAAAAAAATCCACTGAGTGGCATTGCTTATAGTTTCGTATGCAAGACGCTAGTTGGTATACATTAGATTGACAAAAGCTCCTTGAATGAAAACGGTTTGGAGGCAAACCAAGTTCAAATCTAATAAACATTAAACACCAATATTCCCGAAAATGTATGCCATATACTGGGGCTTAGAGGCAACATTAGTATACCGTTATTCAATAGTCATATATCGAATAAGCGAGAGAAAAAAAAATGGTTTACACTCTAAAACCGAGGGTAACACATCAGCTGTAAGATGAAAACAACAGAAACACAGAAATATTGATCTGTTACAAAAACATACGCCACTATACATAGGCATTGACTTTTTCAGAACAATTATCATATTCCTGACTTGGTACATGACATTTTAAGACAGAATGGGGGGATGTTCTTGGTTTTATGGGTAGTCAAATCCCCCGCGTGTATGGTCATGTATTAGATTACAAAAACGTTAGTTTTCGCATAATTCAACATATTGAAAATAGTTAGTTTACAGAAAATGATTAATTAAATTAAAGATATTTCATATCAGCACTTAGATATTGATACAATAAGAGTCCGAAGGTACAAAAGAAACTTTCAAATTTATTAGCGCTGTATGTATTGTCATTGAAGCGTGAGACGAACACACATTTTTTTAAATACTTTATTCCTTTCATTTATTTAAATATTTCCTACAATATTTGTCCCTTTTGTTATTAAATCCGTAGTAATTGATATGTAAACAATTATATATTTGGAGGATTCAAAGTTAAACAATATTGCATTGATGATTTAGAATATTACCAGAGATATGATGTTGGTGGACGAAACCGGAAAATCACTACTTGCTAGTCACGTATTCCAAATGTTTATAAAAGCATTTGTTAATCATCTAAATGAAAAAATGAACAACCTTGGAGCTGATGTTCAAAAAGACGACATAAGATGGGTCATTCCTGTTTCTGCAAATCTGCCTAATACTGGTAAACAGCTCCTAAGATCATGTGCAGAGCAGGTAGGTGTATTATGCAAGATATAAATATAGTCTGTTGTACGCAAATACAAAAATGTTTTAATATGCAAGGGGGTAAACCAATGCTGTCTGTACATTATTTTTTTATTATTTATGCGTAACAAGGAAGCATATGGATCCATTAAAACGTTGAATCCCGCTGCAAATGTTTGCACCTGTCCTAAGTCAGGAATCTGATGTACAGTAGTTGTCGTTTGTTTATGTAATATATACGTGTTTCTCGTTTCTCGTTTTGTTTATATAGATTAGACCGTTGGTTTTCCCGTTTGAATGGTTTTACACTAGTAATTTTGGGGCCCTTTATAGCTTGTTGTTCGGTGTGAGCGAAGGCTCCGTGTTGAAGGCCGTACTTTAACCTATAATGGTTTACTTTTTAAATTGTTATTTGTATGGAGAGATGTCTCATTGGCACTCACACCACATCTTCCTATATCTAAAAACAATGAAAATGCATGAGCTCTATAATGCGGACAAACTAGTTTGTGTGCTTTACAATTGAAAACGGATGATTATCGGACTACTATCCAATTAAAAGCAGGCCAGTAAAAATTTCATCAATATTTTTATTTCCTCAATGTTTTAGCGCCTGGCTAATCATTATTTTTAATTGAAAATCTGGGCGAGAATTCATTTTTTCGAACTACATTAGTATAAAATAAAATTAAAACGCCATGGCTAAAAGACAAATGACCAACAAACATAACAAAAAGGTGAATACCTAGCAACACAAACCACACCAAAATAAAGTGTTTGGCTGATGAGACAGATTGTATCCTTATTCCTTGCTCGGCTTTGGCTGTACTTTTTTCCTTTTTAGTGTTTATCTCTTCATCCTTTTACATGGTTTAATTAGCATTGGATTTTCAAATACTTTGGCCTCGAGCAATACTAAAGAGACATTGATTTTCGAAATGCGCATCTGGTGCACAACAACTGGTACCGTTTATGTTATAACTACCATTGACTGGGTCGCTGCCTCTCACGGTGTATATTCATAACGCTTCCTTTCCAATACAAATCGACGTTTTAGCTTCCTTTCTGATACTTTAACGCTTCCTTTCGAAGTTCCGATGACGACATCGCAGAGAAGCACGAGCTAAAAATGAATAATGCAGCGGTCAAGAGGTAAGTTAGATAAAACAGTGTAGCTCACGGAACATTTTAATGTTTTGTCTTGATTTATACCAAGTTGATTTCATTAAAAAATAATATAAATCAGTTAAAACAGTTCCACAATCTCAGCGTCGTTGACGATTACAGATAAAAAATACATTTCTATCCTCAGAAACTATTTAAAAATGCATGAAGAATATTGATTCGCAAATTTTTCATTATATTTTAACTTATCAAATGGTTTTACCTTGTGCCGCTAACCTACAACATCCGTAAAACTCTTCTTTTTTTTAAATCAAGGAAACTTCCTTTCCGATAAATCAGTCGTAGCGTCAATTTTGGAAACGCTTCCTTTCGGAGTCTAAGGAAATGATTCCTTTCAGATTCTTAAATACAATGTAGTCGTACGCGCAGGCTAGGAAGTAAGCACGACTTAAAGTTATTGTTTTTACAATATAAAAAGTATAAGAGGCAAATTCTCAATGAAATGCATGTATATATATATATACTATTACTTTCAGGAAAAATCAATTCTAATAGAAAAAAGAGAGGACTCTGGCTTCGTGTGACAACGGACAATGGGTAAAATTAGGAACACGAAATGGTAAGAACAAGCCTATGACATAACTTCAATTGCAGAAAGATGTCTGGGAAATGGCAAAGAAAACAAGTAAGGAAAATATTTTAAATGCCTTTGCTAACATATATTGATCGTCAGGAAAGTTGAAACCGATTTAGTTTCAATGAAGTCTTAGTCTTGGCTCATTATCAGTATCTTCTCCATTATACGCCAAACTTATTAATGCGTTTCGAAAACAAACACACATTTCTCAAACTAATCCAAGCCATTGTGAAACTGGGGATTTGTCAGATAACATTGAAGAGGTAACGGAAGATGGTAAAGTACACGCATTTTCCAGTCTACCCGATGATGCACTAGATATATTTAATGACAACGATTGTTTTTCTACTGCACTTATCACTGACATTATGGGAACATCAGAAACCACAGAAAGCGCTAGCTTCACACAAGAAGAGCATCAGCCTGTTACAGTAGAGAGTAGTACTTTACATCTGATAAACAAAGAACAAGAAATTGAAGTTAATAATGAAATTTACCAGAAAATATGGGATGACCTGAAAGATCACCAAAAAAATCAAGGATCCAGAAAAAATGGAAAGACAAGTGTTCAACTGATTTAAAAGCTGGCGTAAAGGATACACAGGGTTTACGGAAGTTGACACATGATGAACTGAATGTCATTATTGAACAAACAAATGTAATGCAAAAGCAAACAGACATAGTAATCAAGCAGTCATGGGCTATTAAAGAAAAATCTAATGCCAAAAGTAACATTATTGGAAATGTAGAACAAAAAGTGTCTGAGAAAACTGATAAACATTTGTTTAAATTGACATAATTTGCATCAAGAGCACTACAATCCTATAGCTGAGCTAACAAACATTGAATGTCATTTATGCAACACTCACTTTTCCCAGTGAGCAACAATAGTGGTACGATGACGCTCCCTTTAGCCAGAAAATGAACATTGAAGATATGGGGTCAACTGAAATATTTTCTTATCCAAATTACAACTGTAAAAGTGAAAAGTTTGAACCGATGTGTGTCGATGCTGACCATCTTTTAGTGAACTTAAAGTTAAAGTTTGTAAAGACGGTGTTAAAGGTATTAAAAAAATGATTGGCATGCTGTCGCACAAAACAGGAACATCATAAGTAAGAGTTTAGTGGTTGACTTTGTAGACAAACAAAACAAAGCATGCGGTCTAAAATCTTTTTTTATTGAAGTAGAAAATGAAATGCAAAATTAAGGTTACACGAATGAGGCAGAGTTGTGTAGCATAGTTAGAATTTGGTACGAGGCTGACGATAGTCCCGGTATTTCAGCAGTATATAGGGTTAATATGAGATTGCGCATGAAGCAGTTTTTATCTGAACATTAGAAGTACTACAGCCATCAATAGCTATACACTAGCGTGAGTTTTTGTATTGCAAGTCGAATACATATTCTCTTTAACGCAAAAATGACTCAATTTTATTATTGTAATTGTACTTTAATAACATAATTCTGAACAGAACAAGTATTAATAACAAACGTTTCTTTATATCTTATACTATACTGCTAATAAAATTTGTTCCCATTGTAATTTATTTTCTAGTACATTATCCTGTACGATAAATTAAATTATATCTAATGACAAAAAAAAAATGAAAGGTTACTTTCTGTTATAAAACATCTTGCCACAATTGAATATTGAATTAATAAATATTTTTAATTAACATATAATGTAACTTACTAGCATGTAATAAAATGTCATAAAATCGGAATAACTCTCTTTTTAATGTCCGGTATTTTTGGAGTGCTTGTACAACCCTGATCTGTTCTGGTAAAAATTACCTCATACTGTGCATTGGAACTATCTTGGTTTGGGTGACTGTTCACGTGTTCTTTAAGATATGTCAGCGATTTAAATACTTTCCCACAGGTGTCACATTTATGTAGTCAGATTTCCTTTTTCCACTAAGCCCTAGGTGCACATTTCGGCTGCTTTTATATTGACACTTCTTTTGACATTTGGAACATTTTTTTTTCACAATCATGGCCTTCCTTATGGCCTTCAAAATCACCCTTGTAATTAGATCCTTTACCAGAGTATGGGCATATAAAACGGAAATTGTTGGCATGTCCTGTTTTGTGATAAGTCAATCCAACCTTTGATTTAAATGTTTTACTGCATGTTGTACAGTCATAGGTTATATTTTTATGTACAGAATTAACGTGCCAGGCTAAGTCATAGCAACTAAAAACAGTTTGCTACACTCATTACAAGTTTTCATGTTTCTTCATATGTCTTTGGAGATTACATTTTTTGGTGAATTCTACTAAGCAGACAGTACACTTAATTGAAGATGGTGAGCTACTTCCTCTCCTATCTGTGAACAAATCAGGGACCTGATCTTCAGTATTTGGTTCTTTTTCACCAGAATTTAAAAGGCCCTCGGCTAAATCATTGTCCTCGTCTGACGGCAACAGCTGTACACCCAGATAATCCAAAACAGTTTTATCTATTGGAACATTCATCTGAAAATATAATTGATAGTTTCTGTCATGAAAGATTTTGACATTAGTTATCGTCCGTCGTCCTTAAACTATTATTCTTCTCCTCCGAAACCGCTATAAAAAATTTTTAAACCATAATTATGTTTGATGGTTCTTGAAAATTTGAAAAGTATGTCCGGTACCTTCAGCATATTATTAACAAGATGGATAATTTTATAAAAAAAATAGGAAAGAGGGAAAAGGGTGATTTAGACAAAAAACAAACCCTCACCTGTGAAACATGTTTAATTATTTGGTCACTTAGGAAACAAATTTTGTATAATTTGGAGTTAAGTATGACGTCCATTATCACTGAAATAGTATATATGTTTGTTTAGGGGCCAACTGATGAACACCTCCGGGCGCGGGAGTTTTTTGGTGCATTGTGGACCTATCGGTGACCTTCTGCTGTTGTCTGTTCTATGATAGTATTGTTGTCTCTTTGACACATTCCCCATTTCTAATTCTCAATTTTGTGCTTGATTACTTTTATATTGTTTTTATATTGTGGATTCACTTATTTTCATGGGTACCAATTTTCGAGGATTACGGAAAACTTGCCTGCTCGTGGATATGTGAGTTCGTGGTTGTGCCAAAGTCTTTATACAACCTAATAGAATTTTGTACTTCGTTGAATATTTAAATTCGTGGTTCACCTGTACCAACGAAACCCACGAAAATTGGTATCCAACGAATAATAATGAATCCACAGTATTTGGTTTTTTTTCACAATTTATTTTGCTAATTCTGTGTACCGAAATATAGTCTGATAACAGATTTACTAAGTACTACGCAACAACACAGTGTATTGCACAACAGCAAGAAATCTTCAGTTCAAAATGAATTCAAATCAATTTCATGTTCATTGACTACATTGTCAGATCTTATAATGTGCCAAATATTTAATTAGTCCAAATTCAGACCTGTATCAAGTTTGAATATTGAACACTAGTTTTTGCCCCAACTGTTCAGGGTTTGACCATTTAGGTCGTATTCAGCTGCGCTCGGTGAAACATATTTTTATTATTACTTTGTTAAGAAAATGGAAATATCGAGTATTGGAAATGTTGTCGGCACAAGTGCACTCTAAATTATTGCAAGTACCATTCTCCCTAGCATCCCCATCATCTACGCGAATGTATCGGTCAATATGGATTTGTTTTTATATAAAATATGTCTTGAACCGTATCTCTAGATCTCTCTAAAATGATATGCATGTAAGTAAAAGTAGAAAAAATTCGATATCAATTATTACAAAAAAAGAATTTATTATAGAGCTCAATGCTGTATTACTTAATTTTGCTAAAGTTTCATAATGTGGGTTATTAACATTAAGGGTTAATTATTAACAGGGATGCACTAATCATTTAATCGTGAATTAAAAAAAAGTTTTGTTAAATCCTGAGTTGACAGACAAAACAATTCACATGAGGTTTGTTTATATGATTTATTAAGCAATGAAGTCGGGAAAATCAAAAGTTATCAATTAAAATTTAATTCACACAGATCTAATTTTGTTGCATAAGTTCAAAATATTTTTACAACAAAATGCTGATCAATGCTCATATGAGATCTATCGTTTTGACTTTTATAAGCCCCAGGACATCAAAATGTTTAAACAGAGTTGCATATATCCACAGTCTGACTGTTGTTATATATTTTTTTAATTTATCTGAAAGGATGCGTTTCCGAGTAACTTTTATCTTAAAGGTAGTGTTTACAAACTTTGAAAGGATAAGTTTTTGTCGGTGTTAAAAAAAAAACAGTTTTTGCATGCAGGAAAGCGTTAGAAATCTTATAATATATACAAACTGAAATCTCCGAACTTTTAATATAATTTAATTAATTGTATATTGTGTTAAATGGTCAAATGTTCTTGCATTCATTACTTTTATTTTTGATAAACTTTTTGTACTCGTTGTCAATGTTGAATGAAGACAGACATTAGCAAATCTTATTTTGGGTACTTGTTTATGTACTTTGTTCCGTCACCTATCGATTCTTTCAAGAATATTAGTATTTCCTTGATAAATTGGCATAAAAGGACACCTACCATTCAATTCTTGTACTCTTTTTCTGTGTACAGTATCAGAAAGGACGCGTTTTTTGACTCAGAAAGGAAGCAAAAACGCCGATTCTATCGGAAAGGACGCGTTATGAATATACAATGTGCCTCTGCTGGTGGAGGATATCATCTTCCAAGTAGCCAGTACTTCGGGACCGGCATTAACATACGGATTTTGTGTGATTAAAATTTGCCGTTACGTTTTCTTTTTTAATTATTTAAAATTAAGGAATGTATCTCCCTCATGCAAAGCTCTGATTGCTTGTTCGGCTTTGGCTATACCTTTTTACCGTATTTAGTTTATTGCTTTTCAATCCCTTCATTAAACTTTGGATTTTTAAATATTTTGGGCTCGAGCATCTCTGAAAAGACTTTGATTGTCGGATTGCGCATCTGGTGCACAACAATTGGTACCGTTTATATCAGTACAACCTTCACTATATGAATCTGATTAGCTTTTCCTCATTATAAGTAGTAATATCTTGAATGTGATTGTTCTAGTATATTATTACTTCTGACCTTAATATTGTCAGAAATCGTTTGTGCGAAATATTTATCCAGAAGACTGCTTTACAGTCAGTCTGAATTTTCTATCGAGAGTATTTCAATGGATGCAATGCAAGAAAGACGAAACTCTCTATATTCCTTTTTGAACTAAATACGGCACTGGTTCGTTTTTCCCAGAAGAAATGTACTTGTTCTTACAAACAACACTCCAATTTTTCACATAATCTCTTTTCAAACTATTCTCATTGTTTTCAAGTGACTTAACTCGGGTTCAGATGTATCGTGAAAATACTTTTCTGTGGGTATTGTGAATGAGATGTTGATATTAAAAAGATCATAAATGTATTCAAAACCCACGCCTCTTCTTAGGAGATATATAATATTTTGACAAAAACATTATTTTGTTTACGTAGTGGTTCCAAGATATGATCTCTATGTTTTACATCATAGAGACAAAACTAACGAATGCTACCAGTTTAAGTAAAAAAAATATTTTTCGATAGCCTTGAATTCTACGGTAGAATAAAACTGAAGGTCAGGGCATTAAAGAATTTAAGTACAAGTTGGAACTCCTTGAAGTCAGATCATTTACATCATGTGCATGTTGAAAATATGCCGCACAGCACTTTTTTTAAGGAGTAGTGCGTATGCGCTTTACATTCATGGATATAGTTTGTTCGAAACTTCATATTAATACGGTACAGTTTAAGCCGTAAAAGGGGTTCCTGTAAGAGTAGAAAAGTATATATTTACAGAAATGCAACCTTTAAGAAAGAACAAAAATAAGATGTCAGTATTCTCTAGCTTTACATTCCGATATATTTATGATGTCGTTTAAATAAATGCCCTTAGTTACTAGCAGAGTTTTTGGTCGTACCGGCAGACAATGAGGCCAATAATGGCGTGGTGGTGAGAGGCATTCCCTTCTCACACATTTATTTGTATATACACATTCATGTTAAATGGAAAGGAAAAGGGAATCACATGCTTTTGTGTCATTAAGCTAAATATTTCTCTGCAATATATCCATCATCCGCCATGTGAATCCAAATTCAGAGAAAAATACACAATATGTACTACAGACAATATCATTTTATTAACGGGTTTAACAGCTTTGCAACGGACTTAAAGCATTGAGCACGCATCATATACATCAATAAAGTGTTTTTGTTTTAAAGGCAGGAATACCATCTGATCAGTTGACGTTTGTTACAGAAACAGAGGCTGCATTCATGTATTGTCAGTATTCACAAGGTTGCGAACATAATGACTATATGGTTGTTCAGCTTGGAGGTATTGTGTGACATGTATTTTTTTCTTTACTTTTTTTATGCAACAATTAGATTTCAGAACTCATTTCATATACAGATGATTTCAGCTTTCCAATTGTGAACTTTCCATTTCTAAGTATCAGCATTCCAGCAGCACCTGCATACGGGGTATATATCTCCCAATTGATACGAAATTCCCGTGCTTGGATTTCCTATAATGATTTTCTTGATAGAGGGTTGCTGCTATTTTATACTTTATATTTAAACCTTTCAACTATGGGATAAGGAAACTTAATATAAGTCATTGTCAACCCAGAATTAATGCTAGCAACCTAAAATCTCATCTGTTTAATCAGTTCTTATCCAAAAACACTTTTTGTTTAAATTGTAATCATCCTGTTGAGGATAACAAACATTTCTTTTTTCATTTGCCCTAAGTACAATGATGTAAGACAGATCCTTCTTGATTCCATTAACTCCATTGCTGATAATGTTGATATACATATTGAATTGTTACTTTTTGGAAACAAATTATTTTCATATGATATGAAAATTGCTATTTTTAAATCTATTCATAAATATATCAGTGACACTCAACGTTTTGTTTGAAACTTACTTATTTTTTGTTTCATTTAGTTTTATTTTTAATTTTTTCTCCTCCACTTAAACATTAATTCATTTTATCCACTCAGCAAGCTTAGTGTCTCTTTCAAGCCATATATATATATTTCTGAAGACTTATAAAGGATATTTGCATGTTTCAAGGTTCTTGAATACATGATGAGTAATTGCCTATATACTTAAATATACTTTGCATTTAGTAATTAACACTGTGAACATATGTTTTCTCGTGTTTGCTCATAAGTAGCATGCATGTTTCACTATATTGCATTATTTTAAATACAGTTGTTATAATTGAAATATACCTTGAACATGCAATATGGATAGAGCTTCTATAGTCTGTGCCTGTTGTTCAATCCTTTTCAGCAGGATTGCTGCTCACAAGGAAGCTATTAAACCAAGAGTTCCAAATGGTGAAGTTGAAATCCTCCCTTCGTAAATTTTACGGACGCCATCACGAGTTGGATGATCGTAATGGACTACCGTTTCATAAATGATATTGAATATGTTCCTTACGTCGTAACTACAATCCTCTTTTTTTTCATGAATGTGACCTACCCAATTAAACTATTTACCGGATTTGTTATCACATAAGCAACATGTGGAGCAGGATCAGCTTACCCTTCCTGAGCAACTGAGATCATCCCTAGTTTTTTGGTGGGGTTTGTGTTGTTTATTCTTTAGTTTTCTATGTTGTGTCATGTGTACTACTATTTGTCTGTTTGTCTTTTTCATTTTTAGCCATGTCGTTGTCAGGTTGTTTTAGATTTATGAGTTTGACTGTCCCTTTGGTATCTTTCGTCCCTCTTTCATAGTCTCGGGATAACAGAGTTAGGTGTCGATTATGAAGAAATGAATTTGCACAATTTAATTGATAATAGCTGGATGCATATTGTTCACATACTTGAGTACAGTTCAAATTTGACTACGGTTAAAAGTTTCAACTTTAAAAGTTTTGTTTTCCTTTTCAATTATAGAGCATCATTTGTGAACTAAGACCTGCCAATTGGTGAAGACCGTATATTGTCCTTCTTTTGTGGTTGTGATTTTTTAAAAGAAACCAGCATAATGCGTGTGTTTCTGTTTGTAAAGATAACAAAACATTTAAAACAAAATTAATGCAATTTACTGTAAAACTAATATTTCTTTTCAACAAACGATCGTTTAAACAATACTTATGACAACCCTTATTTGGTGAAAACTTGTAACAAACATGAATAAAATGTTGGATTAAATGACGGTTATTTTTTTATTATATTCTATTTGTGGTCTACCAGTTATCTTTATTCAAACTTTATTTCTTGTTAATAGGTTCTTTTACTGACATAACAGTCCTTAAGAAAGATGATTATCAAGTAATAGAAAAATATCGGGCAACAGACAATAAGTGTGGTGGCTCATTAGTAAAGGAAACTTTCCTAATTTTTTTAGACAGAATTTTTGGTTCGCAATTTATGACGTCACTACGAAAAGAAGAGCCTTCTTCCTTTTTGGATATAGAGAGACAATTCGAAATAATTAAAAGGACTCTTAAAGGAAATCGAAGTCGCAAATTCAACATATCAGTTCCATACACTACTCTCGATTTTTATTGCCAACAATATCATGCTAAAGATCTACGTGAAGTTATTCGTAGTTCTATATATGGCAATGATGTCAGTCTGAAACATGATGTAATGCAAATTAATTCAGACTTAGTTCGCAACTTTTTCAAGGCAACAATTGACAATATTGTTAACCTGATGGAAAGCGTTTATGCAGACTATAAAGATTCACATGAAGTAACGGCTATCGCAATGTTTGGCGATTATTCAAACTGTATCTTAGTTGAAGAAGCTGTGAGACAAACGTTTCCAAAAGAAGACATTATTGTAACGAGGAATCAAGGACTGGAAGTAATGCTAGGATCAGTTTTATGTGGACATCGGCCTAACCATTACCATCAGATTTCGCCGCCTGAGGTGAGAAAATGATTAATTTTACAACAAAAAAGGAATGTTTATATAAGCTGGATATCTGAAAAGTCAATTAAACATAAACCATGTAAAACGACTTAAAACCTAAAACATAGTGCTTGGTTAATTGTATTGTGATAATTTTGTGAATATAATGGTATACAGAAAATATTCAATAATTGGCAAACAGCTTTATAGCAAATCAATCACCATATCTACCCAAATCTTGTGATGGAGACAGTTCAATATGCATAGATATAAGAAGTGCATATATGACATGAGTGCCAATGAGAAATGCATGTCATCAACATTAAACGACCTAACCGAAAACGAAATAATTGTTTGTCTTAATCAATTGTAACATCAATGGTTCATAGAACAATACAATAAAATAAACAGTAATTAGAGAGCTTTGACATTCATAATTCAAAACATATTACATTTTAAACTACTATACGAAAAGGATTTGTTAAGACAGCTGCAACAAAAATAAACGAAAAACATGCAGCTATTTTTGATATTTTTTTAATTAATCCCAAGTGACTAGAAGAACAGATTGTTTCCGATGGTCAAACAGTGGCTTTATTTAATACCTTTCTATAACGCCAAAAATATTTGCGATAGCAACTTTTCTAACTTCCTCGGCGGGAATCGAATCCTTGAGTTTATGACATTGTGTCCTGCGCCCTAAACCACTCGACCTTGCGACTAAAGTGCATTTTCAACAGGAACTAGACTCTTAACTAAAAATATCAAGGAAAACAAGATACTTGTGAATACCATTATATTTTGTTTTATTTTTTTCCTATTCATTTCCATAAGACACAAGAATCATACTAATCGGAATCATTTTGCTATCTAACAAAATCATAATTCAAAGCGTTTTGCGAAGAATGTTGGTCTGAACTTCAAAATATAATTTCCATTGGTGTATCGATAACAAAATTAAGGACGCAACTAAGAAACATTTTTGAAAATTAATACAATCTGAGTGTGATTGTCATAAATAAAATTATTCTTGTTTAGATTTAGATTTAGAATTAGATTACTAGATAACAGTATTTATCGTTAGTCGCTGTCTGTCTTATTTATTCTTTCTTTGCTTAATACGTAAATGAGGCCGTTGGATATTTCCATTCAACTGTTAGGTAATTTGAATATAATGTGTGTTACATTGATCTATATATTTTATTGATGCATTAACATATTTTTGCAATATATAACTGTTAAAGTTGGTCGTGCATTTGAAAGATAACTTGACAATAATGGTATATTCGTAGTTAACCCGTAACCGTTGACTGGGATAATGTCTTCTTGAATACGAAAGAAAAAATAGATTGTTGGAGCTCATTTGAAGCTCAGTGTCAAGAAACGACATGTAACGTTGGAACCTCATCAGTTTGACATAGATAGCAATTGGGCATGATGTCTCAAAGGAAGACTCACCTAATCGGACTGGCAGTATAACATAGGACTGATTTCTTTAAACGTTCAATTTTACTTTCCATTCTTTTTTTTGTATGCCATTTAACGATTTAAACTTTAGAATAAAGAATGAAGAACTATGTCAAAACTGGATTTTTACAGAATAGTGTATAAGGTCGTTTCCAATTAGCAAAGACCAGTGCAGTCATATATATTTTCTTTCTGTGTGATTTTTTTAGATGAAAGCAGCACAATCGTCTGTTACAAAATGTATCTTTTGTAATAATCCAGGAATTTACCACTGTACCGAATGTACATCAGCATTTTGTCAGGAATGCAGAACAAAACATGATAAGTTGCCGACTACGAAGAACCACACAGTAACAGATTTGAACAAAGTTGATCCGTCGGCCTTTTCAACTAATGCAATGTGTGTATTGCACAAATCAGAATTCATATACTTTTGCACACGATGTCATATTCTGATATGCGGTAAATGTGTTACAACTGAGCACAAAGGTCATGACATTACAGATATCAAGACGATTGCTAACGACTACCGAAGAAGAGCAGAGGGAAATATTTCAGATTTGAAAGTAGAAGTCACCATGCTGTCAACAGTAGTAGGACACATGAAAAAAATTGAAAAACCGACCATTAAAAGAACATCTGAAACCGCCGTGGCAGAAATAGGTGAAACTGTTGACAAGATAACAAAAGCAGTTTCCTTTACAAAAGAAAAGAAACTGGATGATGTACATAGTCAACTTGATATGGAAATGGAAGAATTTCAATACGATCTAAAAAACAAAGAACGGATATACGAACATCAAAAAAACATCTGTGAAAGTTTGGAGAGATTAATGCATGTATCACATGACATTACCTTTATCACTTCATATACAACACTGAAGAGAGATATACATGACATTAGCAATCTATTTAGAGAAAGAGAACAAAAACAAGTATACAAGTTTGATGAGAAGGTATTTGTTAGGGAAGTTGTTGATGCAATTGTGGCTAATTTTGAAATGAGGTAAGGCTTCTTTTATGAACTTGATAAAGACCAATACGTACACACATGCAAATGAAAAGATGTAAAATAAATCAAAGTTGAAACATTAGGAATAGAACAATGATAAAGATTTTTTGCAAGTAACATAACTCATCACAATGAACCGTTTTAAGAATGCAAATAAAAAAAAACCAGCAAAGAATTTAAAAAATCATTAAACATCCATCTACGATACAAAATCAGCATTATCTGAATCGTAAAAATAGAATACAATAAACAAATAGCTCGTGAAAAAAGCGATGACTATGGAATGTTCATTCCATTCTCCGCAGCATTATTGTCAGTGCACTTTTTCTGAGTTTAATGCATTGGGATCCTCAAACCAACCTTTTAAAAGCAGGATAATTTAACACTTGAAAATTGTTTTCCCACATGAATCCTAATCAGGAAAACTGATAATGAATTTTAAAATAAAAATACAAACATGTGATCTTAAAATAAAATAAAGTGTGAACCGTATTGATGACGTCCTTGTTCCTACAGTGTTACATGTTTATTGGAATTTACTTTGAAAAATGACGTTCAGATATTGTATTTCATTTAATTTAAAGACACACGGTCGCACTTGTAATTCTAATACTGGGTTTCTTATAGACACCCGTTGTAAAATATAAATATATTATTTGGATTGTTCCAAAGTCACTTTTGCGTCATATCCTTTTTTCAATGAATGAGCGACCCAACGTCGTTGAATGATGACGTAGTAATGTAAGCATTTTCGGAAAAAACGATTGTACCACAAGGAAGCATAAATGAATGATAAAAACATGTTGTATTAGCCATGCTGTTTACCTATGTAGGACTCTAAAGTGCGATGGGGATCGTCAAGTACGATGATCACACTAAAGTGCGATGGTATACGCTAAATTGCGATGCTTGCATTCGTTAAAAATCGATGGTCTGCGAAATTATAGACGTAAGGATTGTAGTTGAACTTTGACGTTTAACAGTCTGTTTTACAAACAAAAAATTCACATACCAAACGATATACTACAAATATTTTCAACCAAATGTCAATGACTTCAATCTAACCGTGCTTTGTTGGCTAAAAGAAAGGTGTTCTATTTCGGTAGCTGGAAGAAACACTTGTAACAGTATCCTTAAGTCCGTTTTACCGTTCTATCGAAACAAGTAGTATTCACATATATATCCTGCATCTTGCTTTTATTGGTGACGAATGGATACATTTGGATCATTGTTTATGTTGCAGTTTATTTTTCCAATAAACATTAGTTAAAATGTTGTAGCTTTACTTGGAGAGTTAGCTTTGTAAAATAAAGGAACATGTTGTAATAGACCACTTTCGAGTTCATCCGTCACCGGCATAAACTCGTCAATTATGCACGCCTTAATGATGTTACCGTATAGCGGGTTATTTTCGTGGGCTGTAAATTTTCGCTTATTTTCGCGGATAGAACAAAATCGCCAAATAAATTCCGCCAATTTAAAAGTGTACATGCGAAGGAAATGTTAAAAATGTTGAATCCGCCAAAATATTAACCGCCAAAATTTTTCGTATACCTTATTCAATAAAAATCGCGAAATTCTACACCCGCGAAAATAACCCGCTATACGGTATTTAGCAGAAAGAGGGGGTCGCCTGTATCCCTGCACTATTCACGTTCATCAAGTGTCTTAGTGATCGTCATTGTGCAGGATAAACTAGAAATAATGGTACTAACTGGCAATTCCCTAATGACATCAGTGTTGATTATCATTTTTGAGAATTAAATTTGCCAAATAATTCGTACAATATAGAACTGTAGTTTTCCAACCACTCGCTCAGCATTGGAACGGACGTGAAGACGCCCCTACACGCACAAATGACGTTCACTAAAACCAGAGTTTTTGACGGAAATGCATCGAACTCGAAAGTTGTCTATTCGTAAATTATAAATTGTCGGCTAAAATATAACTTGTAGTTGGAACTCCCAGGCAAATTCATAGTAGGAGAATATAACATAGATGTGTATTCGCTACAAAAAAGAGACAATTAAGCTCGGCGAACATCGCCTTTTTCTCTCATTAGAATTATTTAATACAAGATTCTGAACTATTTTTACATTAAATTTTCTTTAACGTTTTTTATAGCCCTTGAACCTGATCCTATTGGTACATCGGCGAACATCGCCTTTTTCTCTCATTAGAATTATTTAATACTAGATTCTGCACTATTTTTACATTAAATTTTCTTTAACGTTTTTATAGCCCTTGAACCTGACCCTATTGGTATATCGTACGTAAGCAAACAAACGACAATCGCACTTAAGCGTGAGACACCATCGTACTTTAACGTGACCATCGTACTTTAGAGTACCATCGCACTTTAGAGTCCTACACATATAAGTTATATTATCATTTAAATTCATCAAAACCTATCTTAAAAATCATGAGGGCTTGAAATATTACAGATTTTTCTACGGGTTTGCCCTTTATAAAATTGAGAAAGGAAATGGTGAATATGTCAAAGCGACAACCACCCGACCATAGAGCAGACAACAGCCGAAGGCAACCAATGGGTCTTCAATGTAGCGAGAATTCCCGCACCCGTAGGTGTCCTTCAGCTGACCCCTAAAAATATGCATAATAGTACAGTGATAATGAACTTCATTCTAAACTCCGAATAATACACAAGAAACTAAAATTTAAAATCATACAAGACTAACAAAGGCCAGAGGCTCCTGACTTGGGACAGGCGCAAAATTGCGGCGGGGTAAACATGTTTGTGAGATCTCAACCCTCCTCTATACCTCTAGCCAAGTAGAAAAGTAAAAGCATAAAAATACGCACATTAAAAGTCAGTTCAAGAGAAGTCCGATGCCGACATTTTACCTCACGCTATCACTCGGGGGTAAAATATTAAATAAAAATTGTATATGTGTATATAAGTATAAATTAGTAAAATCAGTATTAATTCACGTTTCCATAAATTATCTCTTAAATATAAAATATACTACCGATGTTTGTGTATTTAATCTTAATTCCTATCCCTAGTATAACATTTGATACAAACCAATTTCCATTTATTATTTAAGCTTGGTAGGTAAAGAAGATGGAAGTGTTGTTTTAATGCACAAAACAGACATGAAAAAGAAGGTAACGTAATAGAAATCACGATTATTATAAGAGGACTTGTTTATATTATGTTGTTTCTTTTGCTATTTATGCATACTCTCATTAAGATCAAAAGTATATCACGGATTAACATAATCTAGCTTTTATCCCCCACAAAATGTTAGCTTCAGTGTTGATCAAAATATTTACTTTTGGTTTAAAACATTGCACATAAGTGTCCAATATGACCATATCACTTTGATAATAAAGTTATGTGTTGTGTTTTATAATAGGTTAAAATTATTTACACACTAAGGTCGTATTTGCTAAACATTATGTTGATGATACATTTGATGCAAAACTTCTCTTCTTGCAATCCCGCTAACAGGTTTAACCCCACCTCGTTCTGTATGTACGTGCTTGTCCCAAGCCAGGAGACTGTAGTGGTTGTCGTTTGTTTAGGTGTTACACATTTATTTTGTAGTTCATTTTTTGTACATAAAGAAGGCCGTCAGTTTTTCTCTCGTTTGAATTGATTTACCTTGTCATTTCATGGCCTTTTATAGCTGAACATGTGGTATGGTCTTTGCTCATTATTGAAGGCCGTTCGGTGACCTAAAGAAGTTAACTAATGTGTCATTTAAGTCTTATGTGGATAGTTGGATCATCTTCTTATTTTTTACTTCTTGAAAATAAAAAAAAATATCAAAAAAGTGTTTCAGCATGTCTCAATGTTCAAACATTTTGCATTATATTAAGCATACTAATGAAACAATATTGTGTTGACCTTATAGGAAAAAGAAAAAAGTAAAAATAAAACTATTCGTCAATGGAAAAGTTTGGTGGAGAAAAGGCATCCAGAAAATGGAAATATACGGAAGTATTACTGCATATTGCATGGTGTAAACTAAATATTATTATTACAAAAAGCATTGACCGTAGTGTGAAAAATATCTTTTTCTATATCTGTAGTTTTAGTTTTGTGTCTGTTACTTACTGATGTCTTTTAACATATATTTTTTTTGTTACATTTTTGATACAATATACATCCATTCACGGGCAAACCAACTTTAAGACTGTAATAAATATGTAAGCTCAATTCACTCAAAGAACACGCTTGACTATTGTATATTTGCATGTAAATCAAAGGATCATTGTTTGTCACGTTCAAATTCTCTGAGTTTTAATTTATCTAATTGATTTAAATATTTTGAACATACCAAAACTAATATTCAAATTACCAAAAAAATATAGCTTGCATCGAGGTGTCAACATTTCGTTCGCATATCATATATGAAATCTCATTTCAGTAACATATTATCGATGTTTTGAAACATTTTGATCAAATGCATCAAATGATTGGTAAAAACAAAATATTATTTCTCTATTCTGCTTTTTAAAATATATGAATTAAAAAAAATCTCATTTCAGTATGTTGTCTAAATTTTTGTCATAACCATTAATGAAAAAAGTATATCACATATATTTACTTTATATTTTGATAAATGATTTGAATTACAAATTGAATATGCAAACAAATACTTTATTGATTTAGTGTACACATGTATACCATGGTTGAATTTCCTAGTTCATAGGGAAAATGCTCATGATTAGAGCCTTTTCAGAATAGCATCACTTTTTATTACAGCCTTAAATTTTACATACACAGTTGCTGGCTTATCTGCATGTTCCAGTGAATAATTGTCCGATAGATTTACTCAAATGCTATTCAAAGTGAAAGAGCGTATTCAGAAATGCTGTGAAACTGTTTACTCGCGTAAAGTGGTATTAACCATTTGTGGCTTCTTAAAGTTCTATAGAACTTCTGGATAAATTGAAATTTTGGGCTTTTTCTGAAACTAGTTCTATTAAAACTTTAGATTTTTTAAACTTGTATACCCACATTCTCAATATGAAATTGCAAATCGTCTTAAAGAAATTATCCACAATGCTTTTTAAAATGGTAGCATATACTATAAATTTAATACCATAAGGCATACTTTGTTAAAAACGAACAAAACGGTAATGCGTGCTACACAGAGAAACAAGGGATCAACTATGGTGGAGTTTCTTATTGACAACGTATTTGTTGCATTTGGAGGAAGCCTCTCTAACATTTTTGTTGGCTTTCCTAAGGGAACTAACTATGCGCTTCTCCTATCTTTTTTTTATTTATTAACGTCTACGCGGAGACGTAATTAAGAATTGAACGATGGACAGTCTGCGGACTGAATGCTTCTTATTACCTGATTAGAAGATATCATTGAGACGTTAGAAATTATTTGAATCGTGTAGAGTATCGGATTTGTCTTCTCTATATTAGAAATTAGATGGTGTCTCGTCACCAATCATGCATATCGGTTCACAGGTAACTATCAAAAGCCGAATTGCCGGAAGTTTGGAAACACAGACATGTTTTATTTTTTACATTGGGTAACTGTTATGCACATTTTATACACGAAAACATAAAAAAACTTGAACATGGTGAAGATATTTTATGATTGGAGAATAAATTGTTTGAAAAAAAAAACCAATGATATATGAAAAGCATTTACAACTTTGATTTGAATAATTGGTTCGATAAGGATTAATCTACAAAACAAGAAGACTTTCCACGTTCATCAGCTAAGAGACGGCTAGCTTTTTTCACGGAAAGCTATTACATTTGATGGGACTCTGTGCTTATGAATTATGTCATACATTAAACGACACAATTGTTTTATTTCTTCATTTATGAGGTCCTTTATGTGTGGATTTTACAAAATTTTATGTAAATAAAATCGTATAATACAAAATCAAGATGAGGTTGTTAAATTTAATGCATGTCTTTTTGTGTTTTTTGTTACATTTTTTTTTTATAGTGATTAGGATGATTACACAATTATGACTGCTGTATCTCTGTATTTGACATTTGTGATTAGGATGATTACACAATTTTGACTGCTGTATCTCTGTATTTGACATTTATGATTAGGATGATTACACAATTATGACTGCTGTATCTCTGTATTTGACATTTGTGATTAGGACGATTACACAATTATGACTGCTGTATCTCTGTATTTGACATTTGTGATTAGGATGATTACACAATTATGACTGCTGTATCTCTGTATTTGACATTTGTGATTAGGATGATTACACAATTATGACTGCTGTATCTCTGTATTTGACATTTATGATTAGGATGATTACACAATTATGACTGCTGTATCTCTGTATTTGACATTTATGATTAGGATGATTACACAATTATGACTGCTGTATCTCTGTATTTGACATTTATGATTAGGATGATTACACAATTATGACTGCTGTATCTCTGTATTTGACATTTATGATTAGGATGATTACACAATTATGACTGCTGTATCTCTGTATTTGACATTTATGATTAGGATGATTACACAATTATGACTGCTGTATCTCTGTATTTGACATTTGTGATTAGGATGATTACACAATTATGACTGCTGTATCTCTGTATTTGACATTTATGATTAGGATGATTACACAATTATGACTGCTGTATCTCTGTATTTGACATTTATGATTAGGATGATTACACAATTATGACTGCTGTATCTCTGTATTTGACATTTATGATTAGGATGATTACACAATTATGACTGCTGTATCTCTGTATTTGACATTTATGATTAGGATGATTACACAATTATGACTGCTGTATCTCTGTATTTGACATTTATGATTAGGATGATTACACAATTATGACTGCTGTATCTCTGTATTTGACATTTTTACCTATTGTGTCTGTTTACTTTGTTTTCGCATCGTTATCAATATGATCAAATTTGATGGTTGTCAATTGCGCTGGTCCGGTGGTCCGAGATCAGTAGAATTTGTGTCGGACCAGTCGATTTTGTCGGCTGGTGGTTCGGCCGACCAATAGAATTTTTGTTCGTTAAAATCACTGATTGCATCTCTATCTCGGATTGTATAACAAAAAATAAACATGAGAATTATTTGTTTAGGGTACTGGGGGTACTATTTTAAAAGTATTTGATTAATATCCCAGGTGAGCGCACTACACAACAACACAAAATGTGGAAATTTTTGAATGGAGTAAAAACGCCGGACAAAACTAATTAATTCAGCTACATTCAGAAGGAAAATTTTCAAACTGACAAAAGAAAGCGTAAATATAGAAAAATCCTCGGGAAAAGATGTCGAATGGTTAAATTGTAAAGTCGATCGTAATGTAAGGCATTGTAAAACATGTGAACAATTTTAAGTGACAGACCTGGATGAGAAATGCATTTTTGTAACGGAATCTTCAAATTTTAAGTAAGACTTTGTACTTGCTCATGAACAAACAGAGCAGCACAAAAATCTACTGGAATAAAGAAGAGAAAAGCAGCTGAGAAAAATAAAACTAAACATCTGTCTTACTTTTAGTGGTTATCAAATGAATGTCACTTTTTTGTATTTCTATTGTTCTTATAACGTAGCTCTGTACGTGAAAAGATCCCGTCAGTATGATATTGTTCTATTATATGTCATTATGATATATTTCTATTATGAATTGCTATATACATTCGACCACAAACGTCAAAATCATTCAATCGCGTAGTGGAATATTTTGGGATTCTTATAAATTCTATATATAATTTTTGGACTAGTTAAAATCTCGGTCTATTTCTGATTATTTTTAACTAACTTTCGATTTTTTAACCCTGTATGCTAACATTGCCTATGTAAATTTTAAAATTGTTTGTTTCCACAAATTTATTTGACGTATAAAAAAAATTCTGACGTCAGACACTTAAATCTATCAATGTATTCGTAGAAAGTAGATGTTTTTGTGTTGTGTTAAATTGTTCCTTTCAAAATTGTTATACGATGATGACTGATGTACCCATATTTTGACTATCTTATTGGTTTTTTTTAACGCATCAATGTAAATATAACGGATTTGATAAGACTGCCATTAAAGTGAGAGGGTTAGCGCTATAGAACCAGATTTAATTCACAATTTTCAACATTTTAAAATGCCGGGACCAAGTCAGGAATATGACAGTTCTTTTCCATTCGTTTTGTTATTTGATTTTGCCATATGATTAAGGACTTTCCGAATTTTCCTCTCAGGTCAGTATTTTTGTGATTTTAATTTTTGCAGGACCAGTATATTTTGAGCCGGACCAGTAAATTTAAAACCTACTGGTCCGGCTTGCCAGTACATAAAAAAGCTTAAGGTTGACCCCTGGTTGTCATATAAGTGAGAGGTCTAGCTAGCTATCAACCCAGGTTTCATTTTAGATATTAACATACTTGTACTAAGTCAGGAATATGACAGTTGTTATCCATTCGTTTGATGTGTTGGAGCTTTTGGTTTTGCAATATGATAAGGGACTTTCTTTTTTTTTATTTTTCCTCGGAGTTCAGTATTTTTGTTAATTTTACTTTCAAGTAGAGTCTTTGTGATATTGCCGTTTATCTGATTGGGTTTTGCATTGAATATATATTTTTACAACTCTTGATTGTACGAATTCAATAGTATTTAATCACAATTATCATGAATATAGCTAATATAGTAGTGTCTTGTATATGTTATTTCAAATTAATCTCCTATATTTGGATATTTTGATCTTTGAATTATCATAACATTTCTTTTTACGTTCAAATATGATTTAACTAATACAAGTTTGTTCACAATGCCTGTCCTTCCTCTACTTGGAATGGCCCATAACTACAAATTTTGATCAACATTCTCGTTTCATCAAATATTTATGTCTTACTTAAACTTTGTAAAAGACGTGTGCATGACTTGCACTGTTCGGTGTCACAATGAGTCTAACCTGTATCACATATAAGAACAAGGTTTTTTTAAATCACAAAAGAACATTTCTTCAATATAATATTTTACATTGCCTACTAATCATTATGCATGTTATATCTTTACCAAATGAATGAATAAATACTAAATAACTAAATGCCAGAAAAAGGGCAGACATTTATTATTTCTACACACTTTTGCGGTTTCTTCACTTATTCCTTTCTTATTCAACTTATTTAAAATGTTGACTTGAACAAAAGTCGGGAAAAAATGAATTGCGATGATGAATGCTATAAACTACCTTGACTGGCTATACAGCCCTTGCACGGTCGGTGAATTGTAAGTTGGCTCACGTTACCTAATTGATAAGCATACAATATAATGTTACATGACCACAACAGAATACTCTTTATGCTTTGCCGATTTTAATTCATGAAGGAGGAAAAAACCCTGATAAACACAGAGAAAATGTCGTCCGTTTTGCATGAGACCAATTAAATTCTTAACACGACTAAACACGATCTTACAAAATTTAAACTGAACATGGTCTTCAACGGACACAATCACAAGTAGTCTTGTTTATCTTGAAATTACTGAACGGACTTAATACGGTATAGTATGACAGTCTGAAAGTCGGAAAAAAATATTCACGTTTTTTTTCTATCATTAAATTCGTACGATGAATACTTTGTCAAACTAAAATGACCGTTTCAGACTGAAATCGTGCAACTAGTGTTAGATTTGATAAAGTTGAATTATATTTAAGAAATAATTGATGCAAGCTATACTTTATTGCAGAGAACTGTTGGAAGAGAAACATAAATACGGAAATATTTCCGATGTTGGTCAGGAAATTCAAAAGTTGTGACGTAATTTGCAATATAAAAAGAGAAACGCTAGTATCAGGAAATGGTTTTTAAAACATCAAAATCTGAATTAATAATTTCTTCATTTCAAAACTTTGTTATTTTGATATACACAAGAAGACGTGTTTCTAAAAAACATCGATAACATTTGAGTTGTTAAGGAGCGGTATTGCATCATGACCGACAAGTGTGGAAATCATCATCCATAATCGCGATGACCAGTTGACAACTATACATGTAATATGATTTTATACAACTTTGGATCTTCGTTTCGAATTTGCCACGGAGTTCATTTTTTGTGATTTGACTTTTTATAAAATATTAAACGAAATACCAAAATAAGATAAAAGCAGTATTTACCATATATAAAAAAAAGGAAAACAAAAGGATACAGATTTTGTTTTTATTGTGTGGTTTTACATATACTTTGTGGTATTCATACATACACCTTTTTGGAAAATCGTACGTCATCAAAACCAGAACAAGGCAACTGTTGGTAAAAGTTTAAAAAAAATATTGACGATTATAATTTAATGAGAATACTGATTTTTTTAAATCAATTTTTAGTAGTTTTATTGATATGCTTTCTGTTATAACTTTCACGTAACAATTTACTCAAATCCTGGAAAATAAACAATACCGGAAAATATTTTTCTGCAGATGCGGGATAATAAAAAAGGTAAAAAAAATAAATTAACCATTTAGTCTATAAGTAGATTTTTTTTTCTCTTTTTTTCTACAATGATATGAATTCTTTGTTGAAGGCTGTTCTGTGACCTATAGTTGTTAATGTCTGTGTCATTTTGATATTTTGTGAATAGTTGTCTCATTGGCAATCATACCACATCTTCTTTTTTATATTTGTTCCTATATTAATTTGTTTTTAGATATCACTTAAACTATTATGAGCCAGACATTATTTATGGAAGAGGACGAATATAAAAAAGAAGATGTGGTATGATTGCCAATGAGACAACTATCCACAAAAGACCAAAATGGCACAAACATTAACAATTATAGGTCACCGTACGGCCTTCAACAATGAGCAAAGCCCATACCGTATATAGAAGTCCATATAAATCATTTTATTAATTCAACCGTATTTTAACTTTAAAATCTGTAAAAAAAAAAAGAAACTGAAATACATTACGTCCCAATGGTGGCTCCGAAATTGGCTCCGATGTTGGACATTAAAGTTGATGTCATTTTCAATGTTATCAAAAAACGCAATCATCAGGGAATGTTTTTTCAAAAAATTATCAAAATTAAATTGTTATTGTGCTCCTACCTGTATTTGACTTGACTGTTAAATGTATATTTTACTCAAAGATTCCTGACAAGCTAGAAGAAAAAGATTACAGTCAATGCAGAAACATAGAAAAATCTGAAAATAAAAATAATATTTAAATGATTTTCTAAACCCGTCGGTAAACTAAGGTAATCGATCAAACAGACGAGGTAAATTCTGCTTATGTTGGATGTTTTCTCATTAGCTGGTATACGCTTACGCATTATTGCATTAATTGGAATCCTTATCAATATTGATAAAGATTTTCAAATGTTTGCCATCTCTTTAATGTACTTGATCTATTGAAAACAATACAGTCTCTCCCCTGTCTTTATTTCTAAGGAAACTGTCGTAGTACGTTTCATATACCTAAATGATATTTAACTGTTTTTTAAAAATCTTTTGTAAACTTAGTTAACCGATCAATCAATCGAGTTAAATAATGCTTATGTGGTAAAGTGGAATAAAGTATATCTTTGTAAATGTAAGTTTGTATATATTGATTAGATAAATTGATCAGATTTTCCTCTGAGTTCAGTATTTATGATTTTACTTTTTACATGTAATTTCATTGTTTTGAATCCCTGTCAATGTCGATAAAGATTTGTTGATGTTTTCTATCATCTCTTTGATGTACTTGAACAACTATTGAGATAATGCAATGTCCTTGGGATAAATAATTTTGTTGTTATGATCAAAACTTTAATAAAATATGCAATTTATCTTTGTAGTATTTTGAAAAAGTACGACTTGACATGATAAACAAGGAAATTTATATAGCTATTTTCACAAACGTTATCAAAGAGTTTTTTATTAAGGTATTGGCTAGGGGAAAACGCTATCAAGATTTTAAAATATATTTAAGTTGTTAAAATGTGCGCAACTGACTCGGACAAAGAAAGAGCATATGAAAATTTTAATTATTAAAATAAAAGTGAAAATATGCGGCTATTTAAATTGACATACTTTATCAAAGCATCCTTCATTGTACCCGTTTATTCAGTTGTTATACTAATAAGGAAACAAATAACGGAAACGTATTGTATTCTTCCCATATCAATCTGATGATGAAAAAGGTAAACGTAATAACATTTAGTTCAAAATACTAGTTTTCATTTTATTTAACTGCCAGATAACCGTTTTTTTTATATTCATATAACAATCTAGGTTTAGATCCAGACGGTACTATTTTATTCGATATATATAAATAAAGCAATTGAAGATTGCCTTTGTGATGAAAAACAACTTTACGACTGTTTTTTTGCGAAGTCGACGAATGTTAGTTTGTTATTTGTTGGGTTTTTTTCAATATTGTTATTCATTTTTCTCTCTTTTTTTTTTTTTTTGTTCTTTACATGATACTATAAAATTTTCATCAACTGATGGGTTACAATTTACTTTTGGCATGTTTCCTCTCTTGTACAATTTGTATGTCTGTGTCCTTGTGGCCACTGGTATTAATCATTCAGACGAGGTTATCAAAGAAAGCATTGTATATATTAACAAATCGAAAATCTCACCTTAAATCCTCCATATCAATATAAGGTTCTTAACATGTAAATCATGTTAATATAGAGACAACAATTCAGATCAATCAATGATTTTAAGTTGATTTTTTTTAATCTCCGGCGAACATGTCGTCCAAGTGTAAAAAAAGGTATATTCTAGTATCATGTGAATCGATTTTGTCTTAAGGTATGGTTATACCACATGAAAGAGCTTTAAAATTTACGTTTCTGTTTAAAACGATGGAGCTTGTCATTTGTTTTGTTAGGAACAATCGTACCAAGACCTATAAATAAAGGCAACAGTAGTGTACCGCTGTTCAAAACTCATAAATCCATGGACAAAATACAAAATCGGGGTAACAAACTAAAACCGAGGGAAACGCATTAAATATAAGAGGAGAACAACGACACAACACACACAGAAACGGACCAAGCATCAGACAAAACACCACGACGACGATTGGATTGATATACACATTAGCGAAATTTCATTTAAAGCAAAGGCTAATTCGTTTAAGGTCACTTTAAGTCAGGAATATGACAGTTGTTGTCCATTCGTTTGATGAGTTTTATCATTTGATTTTGCCATTTGATTAGGGATTTACCGTTTAGAATATTCCTCGGTGTTCAGTATTTTTGTGATTTTACTTGTTGCTTGATCATGTTAATGAAGCTACTAGAACATATGGATTTGACTGCTTCTTGGTCAATTAACATAATGCAATTAGAATATAACTGTATTGTATTTTATGCTCCGACGGCATCAATTGGGGATTTGATGGTCGCAAACTAAGTTTACTGGCGACGCGTTAGCGGAGACAGTAAACGGGCATTGGCGACCATCAAACAACGTTAAAACATGTATTTAAAGTTTGCCATATGCCGTCTGCGCTTGCGCGTACGTCCCATAACATCAATTGTCAATTGATGCTATGTAAATATGTGACGTTATCCAATCAAAATGAACATTACAAATTTGTTGCATTAGAATTTCATATCTTCGTGTTATTTATTATTTCACTGGAGTCTGTTTAATGTTGCTAAATGACCGAAACATACACATTTTCAACATCAAACTTAAAAGTCAAGTTCTTTTAGTAAAATTTGCTATTCAAATACACCTACCTTGTTTTTGTGATTCATTAGAAAGGTACAATACTTGACCCATATATTTTATTATTAGTACTGTGAATTTCCGATGTTATAAAGTTAATCTGTTGTCTTGAAATATATATAAAAAAAATAGAATCTGTATCTAAATGATGTATCAAATACTCTTGCTTTGTACGTTTTCAAGACAAAATATTCAATTCAAACACGCTCTAACACACAAAAGGTGCACTCAATTTTCTTTTCGATACAATTATCACCCATTTTTTGCTTAAGTTACAAACTGAAAAGACAGAATCAAATAGATCAATATGTTCTCCGTCTGGTTTTTTTTTTAAAGAAAAATCGGATGTTATTTTGTTTTTTATCCAACTTGATAGAGACCCGTGCCGTCGACTTGATATCTCATTGTTCTACTTAATTCTGTAATAGATAAATTGAAAAGTTATGCAATTGGTGTTTTTAGGGTAAAATACTTCGGAATTTTGTCGAAAACTGTCATTTAATTTGTTTCTATTAACTTTTAAAACATTTAGTATTATAGTTAACAACACAGTGAGCATTTATCGCCTTCTCTAACAAAGAGCTTCAATTCTTTTGTTCTATTTCAACTGGATTTCCGTCTCTGAAGTTCGGTAATTTTGTTGATCTACTTTTTATACAATATAAAGAATGGTGAAATATAATCTATTTTCTTTTGTAATTGTGGCAGCAATATGCACTGAATTGGTATATATGCATTGCAAACAGGGGATCAAAATGTTTAAAACGTTCCCAAATTTGAACAGAGAAGAATTTCAATCCATTAGAGTGATACCTTTTCTGTAACCATGTGATAATTTTCCATACAATGAAATTGAAAGGTTCGCAGGTCAAGTTTAAGTTGAAAAATGGTACGAGAACAAATGCACCTATAGACGTGACAGTAACGACTGCCAAAAACAAAGATTATAATATCAGCATGCAAAAACAATATTGATGTTGATATACACTCAATTTGAAGGCTTATATAATTTTTTAGAATTTTTTAGTATAATACGATATCCAATGTAAATTATAAACATTATTCATTTTTCCGTCCGTGAATTGTATTTCTTCACCAATAAGTTTTATGTGATTTCTGTTATTTATGACAATCACTTCAGCTATCCAAATATATGCTTATGCTTGATCTTGCTCTTTTGACTTATCATATCAATTACAGAACAGTATGAAAGTCCTCTGGTCAACGTACTTATCATCCTTGAAATTCTATTAACGTTCTAATGGTTAATTATATAGATATAGGAAGATGTGGTGTGAGTGCAAATGAGACAACTCTCCATCAAAATAACAATTTAAAAAGTAAACCATTATAGGTTAGAGTACGGCCTTCAACACGGAGCCTTGGCTCACACCGAACAACAAGCTATAAAGGGCCCCAAAATTACTAGTGTAAAACCATTCAAACGGGAAAACCAACGGTCTAATCTATATAAACAAAACGAGAAACACGTATATATTACCTACACAAACGACAACTACTGTACATCAGATTCCTGACTTAGGACAGGTGCAAACATTTGCAGCGGGATTAAACGTTTTAATGGATCCAAACCTTCTCCCTTTTTATGAAACAATAGCATAACATCACAACATAGAAAAACATACGATAAAATATCAATTGGCAGACTTAACTCAATCAAAACACGTATGATTACACAATCAACGAATAAATTTGATCTGCGATATCTGAATACAAATATAGTCTATATTACAGGATAAAGCAATATAATGGACGGCTCGAATTATACAACAGTTGCAGCTATCGATTTTGGAACTTTATATAGCGGATATGCATTTTCATCCATATCTGAATTCCAAAATGATCCATTGAACATCCATGTCAATGAAATATGGGGAACTGGTCAAACCATGCTATCAATCAAAAGTCCGAAATGTATTTTGTTAAACAACAACAAAGAGTTCCAATGTTTTGGATATGAAGCCGAATCTATGTATGACGATATTTGTACAGACGGAAACCAAAATAAAAGCTATTTTTTCAAAGGATTAAATATAGTGAAGGTATGGTTTCTAAAAAGAACTTATTTTGATTTTTCATTATGTCCGATTTAATTTTTATTTTTTTGGTACAAAAAAATAAATCTTAGGATGGAGGTCTTTAAAAATTAAAAAGCCCATTTCACAATTGTTGTTTTATGCATTTCTTAAGGATTAACATATCAAACATGTTAAAGTAAAATTATACATCTTGAACATGAACATCATTGGAAAAAAATATATATAAAAGGGTACTGTTACAGATTATTATTAACTAGAACACACCTGCGAAACAAAGAATTTCCGTTTTTGGCACAACGTTTTTGGAATTTTGGGTCCTCAATGCTCTTCAAATCTTTACTTGTTTGGCTTTGCAAATTGTTTGATCTGAGCGTCACTGATGAGTCTTATGTAAACGAAACGCGCGTCTGGCGTATTAAATTATAATCCTGGTACCTTTGATAACTATAGGTACTTTTAGACTGGACAATTTTAGCCCTCCCCCTTTATCCAAACTTCTTTATTTTTTTTGTTTTCTGTTAACTTCAATCTTTTCGCGTTTTCATGTAAAGGTACTTTTGGACAGGTCAATTCTTATAGCTCTCCCCCTTTTTCCAAAATCCGTTATTTTTTTTCTTCTTTTCTTTTTCAATTCCAAGTTAACAATCCACGGCGGTCATGCGATCACTAATATATTTTATACACATACTTTATAGTATATGTATGCATGATCATATTAGTATTGATTACGGAAAAGGATATCAAATTACAGTACCGAACACTTACTTTCTATTCTTGTGTCTGTTTTTCTTGCAGATCAGTGTTTTTGTTATTTTTTTGTTTATCTTTTATATTTGACGTGTTTCCCTATGTTTCAATTTGTTATCCAGAATCATTTTCATTCGATTTATGACTTTTGTTTATTGGTATGCCACTGTAACCTTTATCTGAACACTTATCCCTTGACAGCGGTCCATATACACTTTGTAAAATGACCACGTGCGTAGATACTATTTCTAGGGTTTGCCTTGCATTAACCGCCATATACAAATGTATCATCAGTCAAATGGTCAAAATCAGACCCATTTAATGTAGTTACTATTCTATTATCTAGAGATCTTACACTGACATCATCTTTCATCATTAGAAAGACAAATTGTATCTATCGATCAATTGTTGCTTGTGACTATTAGCAAAACCTTTAATAGTGTTGATAACGATCGTCTTCTTAAACAACTCGATAAATTCATTTTATTAAGCAATGTCAAACTGAAGTAGGTAAAGTTCGTTTAACCAGAACAAGCCTATGTACGCTGAGTATAATTTGGATATCATTGGATAAATGGTATATCATGTCTGTAGCTGCTGCAATAATTGTAACATTTAAAAATTTAAGAGTCCGAAAAGATACGAGAAATCTTGATTTTTTGCAATGAGTTACATTTATTTGAATTACTGTATAATTCTTTTTCACGTAGGTAACTAGCAATTCCCTATTTTGCTATGTCGAAATGGTTTACAAACGTTCAGATTGATCCACTAAACCAATTTCAAGTTAGAAAATGAAACAGTTATACAAATCCCCTTTAAGTCTACAGTCTACTTAGGTAGTGACGTTTCCTTTTTTTAAAGGCCGATCAGAGGGTAGCATGTTAAAGACAGACGCATCATGCATGTTGGACCTTTTGGATTATAGCTCTTCATCTTTTATATAAGCTTTGGATTTCAAATATTTTGGCCACGAGCATCACTGAAGAGACATGTATTGTCGAATGCACATCTGGTGCAAGAAAATTGGTACCGTTTATTTTATTACCAATATGAAAACGGTAAAACTTATGCACTGTTTGATTTGAATGCTTTCTGTAACACTTTGAAAGCAGATGGGATCAAGAAAGCATTTCCCTATCATAAAATCAAAACAAACCAGAAATTTACATTCCTAATATTAAAACTGGAAACGCAACAGGATTTTGCAGATTGAAATTAACATAGAGGAACGTTAAAGAAGAGAGGCGAAAGGTATTAGAGAGACATTTAAACTCTTAGATCGAAAATAAGCTGACAGTTTTAAAATGAAATTTTCGTGATTTCTTAAACATTGCCTGGAAGAGGAGATGGATCAATATACAGGTATTGAGTCCATATAGTACTGATCGTATATACATATAAAAGGAAGATGTGGTATGATTGTCAACGAGCCAACTCTCACCAAGAGACCAATTGACATAGAAATTATCAGCTATAGATTATTATACGGCTTTCAACATTTAGCTATACGGTACCAAATTCAAACAGGACCAATAACGATCTAATTATTGTAAAAATAAATAACAAAACAAATATGTAACACAGCAACAAACGACAATCTGTGATGAACAGGCTCCTGACTTGGGACAGGCACATACATACAGAATATGGTGTGGTTTAACATGTTAGCAGGACCCTATCCCCCCTTCAACATGGGACAGTGGTGTAATAGTACAACACATGAATGAAATATAAAAATCGTGCATTAGTCCGTAACAAATTTAATTATCGCATGCTTATTAAAGTACCAGTTGATCAACACGTATGAAACTGTAAAAGTTTTGTTTGTTTTTGAAGAATTTCAAATATTGAATAGATACAATAGTGTATCTGTTTCCATTTTAGTATAAAGGAATAATTGTAAACGTTCTGCAAATTTATGTTAATTCTCCGTTTGAAGGTCTGAATGTATGATTGTTGTTTATTTTTTTAGATTTATTTTGGCTAAAAAAGTCATTATCAAAAATTTCAATTGTGTAAATTTAAAAGAATTATGTTTTACTCAATTCTTTTATAAGAGTAAATTAGATGTTCAAAATTCACATTGTTAAATATATATGTTGTGCTTTAGAATATAAACAGAGATACCATGTTTGAGGATTTTTCCGGACGAAGTCTTCCCGCTAGACTCGTTTTGAAGTTATATATTCAAGCCTTTGTTGATCATTTGATAAATGAAATGGACAGGACAAAAAAGAATGAAAAACAGTGCAAAATCAGATGGATCTTCCCAGTTTCTTCAAATTTGACGGATAGTGACAAAAACTTTCTGAGATCATGTGCAGGGGAGGTAAGACATTTTATATACCGTTAGCTACAATTTATTGTATAACTGCGGTATAAAACTTACAAAACAGATATATAAATCATGATGCTCATTGAACAATAAAACATGATGAGCAAATAAAAAAGACACACGTCACAGTTAAAATAAACTTAACCACATACCCAAAAAATCAAAATAATTATTTTCATTTTAGACCAGAATAAAAACAAGCCTTTTTGGAAAAGGTTTAGATTTTTTTGCATTCGATCAAACGTGGAAAACAAATCTTTACAAACATATGTAATCTATTGTCAATGCTGATAGTGTGCTACTAAAGTTATGATAAGATCCATGTAACACCTATCAATTTAAAAAAGAAATGGGATGTTTAGTCAAAGTTTTAAAATATCAAAATTCTAAACTTTCTATTTTGATTGAAATTTTGAAAATTTCACCAGATAATTGAAATTTTAAATAATTAGGTCTCAGTTTTAAAACTAATAGTTTAGATAGTGAAGCAAACTTTATTAATGCTAAAAATGATCGTACAGTCTTTCGCTTAAGATAATTTCGCTTTATGAAGGTTTGAATGTTTTGATTTAGACGTAAATATAAGATGGAAAGGATTAAAAAGACGTGGAACGGAATAAGAACGTTGTGAAACAAAATGAATTGTAACTAACCAAATCCAAACAAAAACAATTTATTGAAAAGCTATATATAATATAATATAAGAGTCTTACTTGCTGGATCTTCAGGATGAGCCAGCTCGAACCCATATGGAATTGACTGACCCTGTATATATCGTATTAGGACACCAACACACTATGTAACGAATTTATCTTACCGACTATCTTTTTATTTGTTGAATTTAGACTAGAGTCGTCTCATTTGCAATCATACTTTATATAAATCTTCTTATTTTTTTTCTATTAAGGTCTTCAAGTTTTCAAATTTAAGAACCTAGTTGTATTGTTCTGCACAAAAATAAAAAATAAATGTCAACAAAAGCAATTAAACAACCTTGATATAACAATTAGAAACAGAAATTTCAAGACATTTAGATAACTCCACTACTACCAATGTATTGAAAAAAGCCCCGCCTCCTTACCAACCTAATATGATATATACATGGTCTCCACGCGGACGCTTTTAACAAATAATATTCCTAGAAATGTATAGGAGATAAGATAAACAGACATACACTCTTAATAATCATATTTAGAGGAGTTATCACACAGTTGACAAATAATTGTTAGTTGCTGCTCATTTATTTAGAGAATCAAACTATGTAAAAATCAGGTCTATTAATTTTCGACTTAAAAAATCATATTTCTCATTGTCATCCAGTAGATCAAAAACGTTAGCCTCTTGTTCAAAATCATATTTAGGTTTTCAAAAAACATTGTTTTCGTTTTCATTTGGTTTTGTAAATATTATGTCGTTTTGTACACCGTTCTTATTCTGTTTCGCATTTGTAATAGGTCTAGTATCCGCTGTCATTTCCCTTTCCTATATTTTATTCAAAATTCAAAACATTCAAACTTTTAAAAAATCGAAATGATCAAACTGTACGTTCAGTTTAATATTGTTAAAGTTTGCTTAAATATCTAAATTATTTAAAATCTTAACGAAGTTTAACATTCTAAAATTGTAATCATTTGGTGAAACTTTGATATTTCAAAACTTTTATCAAAAATCAAAAAAAAAATATGATTTTAAGTGTTAAACAGACCCTGGAACAAATTGCGTATCCTAAACAACATTCCATAGTACATTTCAATCTGTAACATAATATTCTAAGTAAGGAGGTAATGGCTGTGGTGACAAAATATTGTTTTTGACCAACCCTTATGTGTAGTCGATCGCCAATGATGTATTTTTTGTAGACGACGACATGCCCGTTTGGGTACATAATTAAAAACCTTGGCCGCGTTCAATATCGTAGCTGTACGTAGCGCTACGTAGATTTTGACTATTGAAAGTGTAGCTATAGACTAGCTGCTACGTTATTGCACTCAACCCAGGTATCTACATGTATCATGGATTTTTCATGCACCGATTTGATGCTTCATAGCAGTATACATGTACTTGGTATATTAGTAAAACAAGAAAAAATAACATGAAAACATACTCTACTCTTGAAAAAAACTCAATGGAAAATGAAACTTCCTACGGTATATATATATTTTTTTTAAATTCAGGGGCAAACAGACGATTGGAACATGGGGGTAAAAAAAAACATTATATAGTATCTTGTAAAGTAGGTTTTTGAACAATATGTCCACAGTTAGAGTCTAACAATATTCCCATACCCTACCCCAGTCATACTTTTAAAGCCCCTACGTAAACACTTTTCTTTTCCTTTTCAAAAGTAGGTCCAATGTTTGACTCTAACAATATTCCTATCCCTTACCCCAGTTCAACTTTCAGAGTTTGCAAATTTTTTCACGGCGACCTGAGGTCTATTTGAATTAAAAATGCAGGGTTCAGTATATTTTTCAATAGATCCAAAGTTGAGATCTGACGAAATGCCTATTCGCTACCCTAACCCAACTCAACAATTTCCTAACGGCAAAAATATTTTACACCTGAGATGCAAATGGAAGCTTGGAATTCGAGGGCTTCTTGGTAATGAATGAAATTAAGGATTAAGGATATCTCAGAATTGTTAGGAATTAGTTCAGATGTTGTGTCTTAAAATATTCCTATCAACAACCACACGTTAACGTTTCATAGTTTGGAGACAATTATCTACGGAAGTACTTTGTCGATACCAGATGCAGTTGGGGACCTGATATCTACTGAAAAAAAACAATGGCGTACTACATGTTTTTTTTTTAAATTGTTTGAACAGACTCCAAATAGGGTATCTGACAACATACATTTATTTACCTATTCCTTACTTTCACAGTTTGGCAAACAAATCCCTACGGTAATACCTTTTTCACGTTAGGTTCAAACGGAAGGTTGGGTCGTTGGTCTTATGTTGATGTACTGTAGTGGTGAAGATTTTTTAAGACGTTGTAAACATGCATTTTTTTTGGTTTGAAGATACAGCTACAAAATGGATGCTAATAGAGTGGCTGTTAGAATGAGTTTAGCAAATGCAGACAAATGCTAAAAATCTGAGAAAGATAGTAAACGAACATATTTCTTTTCATAAAAATGAAGAGGATTGCTCAGTACTGATATATAAATTGTCACATACATAATTACACAACAACTCAATTAAATATGTTTCATAATTCCATTTTTAATCTTTATGTCTGTTTACCTTATTTCTAAAAGGCAGGAATACCTAGTGATCAATTAAGTATGGTTACAGAAGCGGAAGCTGCATTCATCTACGTTCAGACATTATACGGACGAGACCATAAACAAACATTAAAAGACAGCAAAGAATACATGGTTGTTGATCTTGGAGGTATTATGAAATATTTAAATCTCAAATACGTCTAAAGCGTCCTTTGAATTTATCTTAATTTTGAACGTTCATTGAAGTGTTTCAATTCTATTGATCAACTTGTTAAAGTTTAAAAGATACTTATTTTTTAATTTGAATATGTATACCATTGGAAGTCTGAACAATACCTTTACCCTAGGTCTCACAGTTACGCTCATCAGTTTTGTCAAGTGTATATACTTAAATCAATGAGACATGAAATACTGCAGTGGCGGATCCAGGGGTGGGGGGGGTGGTTCCGGGGGTTGAAACCCCCCTTTTTTGGGCCGATCAATGCATTTGAATGGGAGCATATAGTTCCCCCCTTTACTCTGGGTTGGAGGACCCCCCCCCCTTTTTTTAAATGGCTGGATCCGCGCCTGTACTGTATTGTTCATAGTTCTTTGACTAATTAAAAGTCTTTCCACTTTTCTGATAAAAGACTTACTGTATTTGTTCTGATTATTAGGTCTTTCCATTTTTCCGTGGAAAGACCTATTGGTTTTCTTCTGAGATTTTATTTTTTTCTTCTGCCACACTTTGTTCTTGCGTAAAATTGTGGTTTCGCAAGATGTCGCTTTGATTTTTCGCGTATGATATCGAATAGTTAGTGCGCTTTTGAAACTGACCCTGTCAAACCGTACACTTCACGGTGTAAGAGTTATCTCCACGAACACTATTTTTCTTGTGTCCCCTTCTCCTTTGCAACCGTAAAAGATTTCGATAAAGGAGTAGGTGTAATAAGGCCCTTATTTGGCCCAAAAATTACTGCAAATTTAAAAGTTATCATATGTATTCTTAAATAACTGAAAAATGTACTACTGTACAAGGTACTCAGAGAATCAAAACAAATTGACATCAAACAAGTTTACATGGCAACAAATCATGATTTATTTTGCATATTTTCTAAATGTGTTGTCAAACCCGTTTTAATGCCTATTTTACGTGTTCCTAGAGGCTGGGTCTCAAGTGTTTAAACACGGGCACTCGGCTCTCAATGCCGTTTTCACGTGTTCCTAGAGGCTGGGTCTCTAGTGTTTTAACACGGACACTAGGTTCTCAATGCCTATTTTACGTGTTCCTAGAGGCTGGGTCTCTAGTGTTTTAACACGGACACTAGGCTCTTAATGCCTATTTTACGTGTTCCTAGAGGCTGGGTCTCAAGTGTTTAAACACGGGCACTCGGCTCTCAATGCCGTTTTCACGTGTTCCTAGAGGCTTGGTCTCAAGTGTTTAAATACGGGCACTAGGCTCTCAATTGCTATTTTACGTGTTCCTAGAGGCTGGGTCTCTAGTGTTTTAACACGGACACTCGGCTCTCAATGCCTATTTTACGTCTTCCTAAAGGCTGGGTCTCAAGTGTTTGAACACGGACACTCGGCTCTCAAAGCCGTTTTCATGTGTTCCTAGAGGCTGGGTCTCAATTGTTTAAACATGGACACTCGGCTTCCAATGCCTATTTTATGTGTTCCTAGAGGCTTGGTTTCAAGTGTTTTAACACGGGCACTTAACTCTCAATTCCCTTTTCGCGTTGTCCATGTGTTTAACCAACAACCAACCAACCAACCAACCAACCATTACATGCATGTTGTCACTTGTGTTTAATTTGGGTCTAATGTCTCATTTGGTTCGTGTTTGCTTGTTTCAAGCTACCCTATATCACGTGTGTAATAAGTCAATCAATCAATCGATCAATCAATCAATCAATCAATCAATCAATCAGTCCATTCATCCATCTATCAATCAAACAATCAATCAATCATGTTTCGGAGGGGAAAAACCGTTAACAATTGTTTTTAAAACAATTGATTTATATTTAGGTCTTTCCACTTTTCTGTGACGGTGTAATACCACCATTGATTTTCCCCTATAAGTCTTTGTTAAATTTGCACTTTTCAAAAAAATGTGCAGAATTTATCTTTGTTTCAAATAAAGAAATATTTGGCATGAGTAAAGTTTTATCCTGTCCAGTACTATAGAAAAAAATTCACATAACATTTCATTGCATATAAGAAAATAACCATCATTGGAAGTTAACAATCAAATGTCTCCCCTTATTTTATCTGTGCACAAGGTTTAGTCACCATGTAACCTCAAGATTACAAATTTTCTATAGAAATCCCAAATAAAAAATAATGGTGTTTTGAAATACCCAAGACATATGTTTATAACACAGAAATGTTTTTACTGCAATAAAATGTAGGATTAATTACTTACAACTGTCAAATTCAAGGGAATATTTTTTTAGACCTACTTTCGTATACAACCGGATGAGACCTATCATGATTTGGTGGTATTACACCTGAAGCGATATGAACACTCCATATGAGAGTTATTTCCCCTTATGCATTTGATATAAGTGATATGCATTTCTATCTTGTAAACCATAAGTGATAGAGACCTAGGATCTTTTGATTTGAGGTCCTTTGTCCAAAAAAATGAAAATTAGGTCAAGGTCAAAGATCAAGGTCATATTCTAATTTTTGAATTTGGCTTATTTCCACTCATTTCCAGAAACCCTAAGATATCAACAAATTAATTTTTCTAAATTGTTAGTTGCGACATGTCGTAACATGTAAATTTTGATTGCAAGGGTACGTTGAACATAAAAGTGAGTTTTCTCCCCTCTTGTATTTAAAAATACGTGTATGGTGATATAACTGATTAACCAAATATAATTAAGACCTATGGTCTTTTGATTTGAGGTCCTTGGTTTATGACCTTGAAATTGATCTCAAGGTCATGGCTTAATTTGACGTTCTAGATTTTGACCTTTGCTTTTAGCTCATATGTATACATGATAAAGCCATGAGACTTTTGGCAAAAGGTATCAAACCCTTTAACCTTGAAAAAACAACCGGAAGTGACCTTGTGTAAACTAGTAGTAGCTATTTTTTGTACTTTATTGATAAAAAAAGGATATAAAACCAGATATTTTTGGAATCAGTGTCAATTAAATATTCAAATATTATCGGAAGTAAAAAATTATCTCCCTTATTTAAAATATGTTGTATAGAAACCATATATTTTTGGAATCAGCGTACAATAAGCTATCATTTGACGATTGAAATGACATTTTAAACTTAATTTGACAACTTTCATATTAAAATACATTGTTTTTAGTGGAAAGACCTTCAAATGTTCTCTGAACAATTGGTTTTTAATCATTATTTTTTTTTCCGCCAACTTCTGAATTTTTTTTTCGCAATATGTCGCTTAGATATTTTTCATATTGTTTCGTATAGTTTATGCGCTTTCAAATTTCACCCTGCTAAGCCGAAACATTTTCTTTGTAAGAGTTATCTCCCTATTCACTGTTTATCTAATTTGTGAATCTCCTTCGTAACAAAAAATTATATTAACTAAATTTCTTTTACAAATTGTTCGTTACATCCTCAGGAATTTTTGACTAATTTGGATCGGAGCGATTCAATTAATGTTTTTAGGAGTTATTTACCTTTATGAAATAAATTTGTCGGTTTGTGTTTTTAACTTATTAACCTTTAACCATATAACCCTTGCATGTTTTTATTTGAAATCCCTAGGTCCTAACTTTGAAAATGAGGTCAAGGTCAAAGGTCAAGGTCAAGTTCTAAATTTTGACTTTTCCATGTTTTTACATTTTCTCCAACACTTTAAAAGATATGTATAAAAGAACAACTGCAAAATGATTGCTAGATGGTAATAAAGATATGTTACATTTGGTCTGATACCATCTAATGACATCTTATAGGCGTTAATGCCCCTGAAATATTTGATTTTAAGGGTATTTGAATACAACTTCAACTTGGTTCATTATAAAGCCATATGACCTTTAACAAGAGGTTAGGTGACATATGACTTTGAAAAATGACAACCGAAGTGACCTTGAGAAAACCGGAAGTACATATTTTTGCACTTTTTTCATGTAAAAGTACTCGGAATCCATATATTTTGTAATATAGATACATAAACTTATCACTCAAGACAAGAGATAACTATCGATAAACCGGAAGTTTCCAATTATCTCCTAATGTACACATAAAAGTATATAGCAGCTATATATTTTTGGAATCAGAGTGAAAATAAGCTATCATTTGAGACCGGAAGTAACATTTTCTTAACCGGAAGTAGCACATTATCTCCTTTAGTCCACTTTAAAGCTTATCAAAACCATTTATTTATAGCATCAGTTTGAGAAACTAGCTTCTATTCAAAATTACTTTGACGTGGAAAGACCTTCAATTGTTCTCCGAACAATTGGTTTTTAATTAAGTCTTTCCACTTTTCTGGTGAAAGACCTATTGTATTTCTTCTGATTATTATTATTTTTTTATTTTTTTTCCGCCAAATTTTGTTCTTGCGATAAATGTTTGTTTCCCAATATGTCGCTTTAATATTTCTTATATTGTATCGTATAGTTTATGCGCTTTTAAATTTCACCCTGCTAAGCCGAACCATTTTCTTTGTAAGAGTTACATGTATCTCCCTATTCACTGTTTATCATCAGAGTGCATCTCTTTCGTAACAAAAAAGATAGCGACAAAATTCTTTTTACAAATTGTTCGTTACATTCTCAGGAATATTTGGCTAATTTGGATCGAAGCGATTCGATGAAATTTTATAGGAGTTATCTATCTTTACAAAATAAATGTGTCGGTATGTTTTTTTAAACATAAACCGTTAATCGTATAATCATGGAATGATTTTATTTGATGCCCCTGGGTCCTAACTTAGAAAACGAGATCAAGGTCGAAGATCAAGCTCAAGTTCTCAATGTTGACTTTTCCTTGTTTCAGTATTTTCTCGAACACCTTTAAAGATATGTATAAAAGAACAAGTGCAAAATGTTTGCTTAATTGTAATGCAGATATGTTACATTTGGTCTGAAACAATCTAATGTCATCTTATAGGAGTTAGTGCCCCTGAAATGTGTAATTATCAGGTTTATTGATTATTACTTCAACTTTGTTCATTATATAGCCATATGACCTGTTCCAAAATGTTAGGTGACATATGACCTTGAAAAATACCAACCGGAAGTGACCTTGAGAAAACCGGAAGTAGCCATTTTTGCACATTTTTTATGAATAAGTGCTCGTAATCAATATATTTTGTAATCTAAATACATTTACTTATCACTGTAGACTTAAAGTGACTTTTGATGAACCGGAAGTGGTCAATTATATGTATCTTATCTGGTTAAAAGGTGAAAGTACAAATGTATATAGAAACTTTATATTTTTGGAGTCACTGTTAAAAAAGCTATCATATAAGACTGGAAGTGACATTTACTTTACCGGAAGTAGCACATTATCTCCCTTACTGTAAACCAACTTAATTTCGCGAGCGATTAATTTTCGCGACTTTCGCGAGTAGAAAAATAACGCGAAATTAAATCGTCGCGAATATGTATAACTTGTATCTTTCCTTATCAAAATGCATGAAGTTAATTAGAAAATCGCGAAATTAAATCTCCGCGAAGTGAACTAGCTGGGGATAAACGCGAAATAAAGTATCCGCGAAAATAAGTTGGTTTACAGTATTTAACTCAAAAGTATATGAAAACCATTCATTTATTGAATCAGTATAAGGAAATTTGCTTCTTTTCATAATTTCTTTGATGTGGAAAGACTTTCAATTGTTCTCTGAGCAATTGGTTTTTTAATTTTATAGTTTTTTTTTTTCCCGTAGTTTTGAAACTAGTAGATGTGTCTTGATAGCCTTTTGCTTTACCATAAATGGTCAATCTAGACCACAATCGCAGCTCGCTCATCGCAATCTAAAATAAATTCAGATCGTGGTGAGATCGCGATATGAGCGGCATGAAAAGTAGATGTTCGTTGTTTTCACGATGCTACTACTTCATTATTACATTTTTACAACGATTCCGCTACGGTTATATCACGTCCTCACCAAGCTTATTATGCGACCTAACTACGATTATCACGATCGTCCTACAATTCACCACGTTATCACTACGACAATACCACGATTTATTCGATTACAACACCATCATACCGCACTTTCTGTGCGATTATAGCACGCTCTTACCACGATCATTATGTGATCTTTCCACGTTTATACCGCTATCAACCTACGCTATCAGCAATAACGTCATCATCACGTTCCACTTAAACGCTGTTCAAATTATTCTACTTGTCATTAATAATTAATACGTAGAACTCTCGAAAACAAAACAGTCATGTCACCAAAATCTGCATGAACTTGATAGTTAGAATAGGAGCCGCCTCTGATACGAATCCTGATAAAGTAGAGATGTCGGATCAACATGATTTCAGCTTTCCAATTGTGAACTTTACATTTCTAAGTAGCAATATTCCAGCAGCACCTGCATACAGGGTATATATTTCCCAATTGATACGATATTCCCGTGCTTGTATTTCCTATCATGATTTTCTTTATAGCATGTTGCTGATCACAAGGATGCCATTAAACAAAGAGTTCCAAATAATTAAGTTGAAATCAATCGTAAATTTTACGAACGCCATCACGAGTTGATTGACCGTTATGGAATAACCGTTTCACAAATGATATCGGATATGTTCCTTACGTCGTAACTACAAACTCCTTCCCTTTCACTAATGTGACCTATCGAATAAGACTATTTACCGGATTTGTTGTCACATAAGCTACACGACGGGTGCCACATGTGGAGCAGGGTCTGCTTACCCTTCCAGAGCACCTAAGATCACCCCTAGTTTTGGTGGGATTCTTGTTGTTTATTCTTTAGTTTTTTTTTATATTATTTCATGTTTACTACTGTATTGTTTGTCTGTTTGTCTTTTTCATTTTTAGCTATGGTGTTGTCAGATTATTTCCGATTTATGAGTTTGACTATCCCTCTGGTATATTTTGTCCCTCTTTTATATAAGTTGTAAATTTGTCTTTATAATATATAGATTTTTTTTTTTATAAAAAAAACGACATCAAACGAACATGATATGGAGCCATCTGAAAGAAATCCAAAATGGCCGCAAAAATTCAAAATGGCCGCCATTTGTCAAGAGGCTATGTCCTATATGCTAGGTTGATTGATTCCTTTATAATATATGTATAAAACGTTGCACAGTGATAGTCATGATACTGAAAAACGTTTTTGGTTATGGAGCAATCTTAAAAAATCCATAATGGCCGACATACACAAAAAGGCCGCTAATAGTCAAAAGACTTATTCATTATATTGGACAGTATATATAATCACTCTCTAGCAAAAGCATACACCTTTGAACAATGGTAGTTATGATGCTTATATACGTATTAGGAAATGAACCTATCTTTAGAAATAAAAAAATGGCTTCCAAATTCAAAATGGCCGTCAATTGTTCAACTAAGAATGTGAACTATCCTGAATGTTGGATCCTAACTGAATCAACCTGACCAAACTTTTTTTGCCAAAGAAAGCAACTAGTTGGGTACAGAAACGTCTTAAGGATTTTCAAAATGTCCCCATATACTAAAATATTAATTATTAGCATAACTTACACTGTAGAAAGTGTCATGCCTTTACTTTAAAGAGTTCAATTACCAATGTATTGGAATAAGACTCTTGACAGCTGGTCAGCTATTCAAAAATGCACAAAAAGTATTAAAATGGCTTCAGATCCAAAAGTGTCCATAATTATCATTTCTAACAATGTGCAAAGTTTCATGTTTTACACCTAAGTGGTCTATACTATGAACTTATAACGTCTTATTAACAATAAGGCAGGTTTGAATAATTCAGAAAAAGGAACATACTCACAATTTCACATTAGTACATACATGATATGAACATGAATTTTTTTTTATATGTAGCATTTTTTCTTTTTTTATTTTCAAAGATCAGCTGTTTTGAATGTAATCCTATGGAGCAGTCAATTACAAGACTGCAACCTGCATAGGGTAATTTTTTCATATGTTCACTGCAAGGAAGTAGCTCATGTGGACTTTTGTGTGCCCAGAATGATAAAACATCATGATTTAAGAACTTTTTAAGAGAAAAATATCATGGGGTATCAAGTTACACTGGAAAAACTGAAATTGTGTAATAATTATGCATTAATGTTAAATTAAGTATTTCTTTTTTATGATTTTCAACTAAATTTTGAGTATTAAATATCGAATATCGAATTTTGTAAAATTGAATACAAAAGAAAGCTTCGCAAGTAAGACTGTGTTTTGTGTTGAAAAATCTTTTTTTGGGGGGGGGGGGGGGGACTCCTGATAGAGATGAAGATTATAAAAACAGCTTACACATGCAAATTTTGTATAAAAATTAATTCGCCATTAAACAAATTCTTGTATAATATTACTTAAACGAGTGAAAATCTGAAATAATTTTTTTATTAAGCTTATATCTTTATTGCGATAGCCTATTTTTGAAAAAGGGATATAATTTTAAATTTTATGAAGTAAGATCTTTACCACCAGAGACATGTAATTATAATTTCCAACGGTTCGATAGTATAGTGGGAAATTATTGTAATAACGGTACTAGTGAATACTATTTATACGGGTACTTCTTATGTACACGTATATACATACATGTATCACGTGATACTGATATTTAGCGGGAATATTTTCCCTTGTTGGTCACTTCTAGCCAAGCATCAGACTGAACAACAGTGAAATAAATTTCATTTTCAATTGAATTGTTATTCTAATTTGTATTTAGTAGGGATTTTTAAAGTTACTTGATTTATTATTTATTCCTCATTGTATATTTATTCAGTTATAACGGTCTTCCGAGCATTTGGGTTTGGACACAGGTTTCCAAAATTTTCCACTTTATTTAAAATGTAGCCTTTTGACTGCAGTTTAAATGGAGTTCGAACCGAGGTAACTCGTTTTAATTGGTTTTTCCTGACCGGCGGGATCGTTTATGACAGAGCCCATATTTTTGAACACATTTACTCGTTTTTTCTAAAGAATTCCTTATGAACGTTTATTTAGAGTGCATTGATAATTATGCTTCATGTATATTGTGTATATCTATTATATTTATATTAATAAAATATGGGGTCCACCAGTATTGCTGGGCTATCGGCTATATATAGTATTTATTGATATGCCTAGAAATAGTATTTAGTAAAGTTGATACTATATTATTATACCTCAGTATGTTTTTTCTATATAAAAAATAATGAAATAGTTGTGCTATTTCATTCCACAGAACCATTTGCCAGTCAATAGTTTCAAAGACTATTACTCCGGTTAATAGTTTCATAATCATCTTTCCCATACTTTTTCATGCTTATTTTTCATTGGACGATAATGATGTCATTGACTACTCTGCTTGGTTACGTATGCTTTGCAACGTCAAACTCTAATATTGTAACCGGCTGAATCTGTTTGTGTCGATTGTAATTTCACTTTCAAGAAGCAATTATAAAAGAGAAAGAAAATCTTCATGGGAATTTTTTAAAATTAGTGAAATATTTATGAATATTAAACGAATTTAAAAAAAAAAGTATAGTTCATCATGTGCATGTCAAGTTATGTGGCATTTTTCTTTTCTTTCAGATGATATATATACACTTTTAGAAAATCAATTATTTTGTATTTAAAAACACTTAATGGCTGTGTTGTTCAGTATAATAAAACACCTAATGACTAGTCGTGCGGGTAATAGCAAGTTTGTTGTCCCTTCGCATACCAACTATTGCTCTCGAGCAATAGTTGGTATCTCAGGGACAACAAACTTGCTATTACCCTCACATCCAGTCAATAGGTGTATACTAGTAAACACAAGAAACGATATATAATGAAATTGGATACACAACTATCAACTTGTAGACACTTTGAACATTCGAACTAACAAAATATTATTACAAATCGAGACTTTTTTGTACTCTTTTTAACGTCTCCTCGGAGACGTTATTAAAGACCAAACAGCCTATTTATTTTTACCAGTGATTAGATAGATAGCCTTTTAAGGGCATACGATACAGTTACAGGGGAGGTTATGACGTTGCTAACGTTTTAATGTTATTTTTGCGACGTCAAACTGTGACACTTCGGGAAAAAGATGCATTTTTCGACTGATTTTTATCAATCAAACTGATTTAATTTGAAAACGAGTGCATGGATCCCAATTTTTTAAAACGACATTTTGTTTCATTTTTCAGGGAGATTACGTGGACCAAATTTTATAAAACTGTAGATAGTGCATGGACCTCCTTTTTTTAAAACGACATTTTGTTTCGTTTTCCATGGAGATTATGTGTACCAAATTTTATAAAACTGTAAATAGTGCATGTTTTTTTAATTTAGATAAATATACAGCAAAAAAATAGGTTTTTTTCTCTCAATTCATGACTATTTGATGAATATGAGTTATTTCAGAATAAAAAATGCATAAATTTTTAGAATACTTATAAAATACAGAAATTACAAATCATTTAACAAAAAAACAATTTGTGTTTATCTTTTAAAACAAAAAGTTATGTCTTTCTTTCGAGAGGAAAAATACGGCCACAAATCCGAATTTTGAGCAAATATACAAAATTTCGACCTCATTTAACTCAAAAAGTAGCACATGGAGGTATATTTTTTATTACATATTTGATTTAATCAGGCAAAACATAGCCTATATGGAAATGTTTATCAAACTGTAAATACAAGATCAAAACTGTATCGTATGCCCTTAAGACTCATATTGTTTTGATCTTTAGAAAATATGATTTATTTCATTCCCGCCAAAAATAAAACGTAAAAATGAAAAAACGTTCCCAATATTATGAAATATCTACCAGTGATTTCTTTATAATAATTTCAAGAAGGAAAGTGCCATGTGTACTCGTTTTGAAGAAAAGAGTTGTCTTTTCTGAGAACATTGCATCTTGCGTTATAGTAAAATATTTCCTTGATGGCGCACTATTTGAAAAAAAATCGCAAATTGAAAAATTGAAAATAAAAAAAAATAAAAATGAAAGATGGCACTGGCTAACTACAGAGTATTTGACTAAATCAGGCTGTGTGTGGGTTTTTTTCGCGTCAATTTCAGAAGTTTGCCGTAAAGAACTCATTTGCACTCTTATTTGCTACTGTTGACAGACGGACATACAAAAGCATGAACGGACTTCTTTATATCATCATATTTCCCGACTAAGACGAATGTATAGAAATTATTCCATCTAGTTTGTGAAATCATTATTTCTGAATATTTAAGATATAAGGAAATTAAAATTATATAGGTATGATATATGAATTAAAGTTTTTGATTCTAAAACGTTATACATTTATTATGAAATACAATCCCTGTTACTACTGCCTTACGTGTTTGAATAAACGTGACAGTAAATATAAAATACAAAAAGTTTTTAATTCAAAAATTTATTTAGAAATAATTTTCTGTTGAAAACTACAAAGTAAGATTTCTCCAACAGGATAAAATATTATTATAAATCAAAATTTCTAATTTAGGAAATAAAAAAAAAAGACATGGTTGTTGCCGGCATTGGAAATCGAAATTTGTTTTCGATCTTTCCGGTCATAGTTTTAGCTAAATGAAAGGGAAAGATTTTATGTTGGATATTATTCTTGGAGCAATTGTTTTTGTCATAAGTTAAATTTACATCTTTTTTATATGTTTTGCCTTACAGCTAATTTCCTAATGCATGTAGGGTAAAACTTTTGTTGGCTTCCTTGCTATGTTTGTATAGATGTTTATTCAAGAATTGTTATTAAGATTGACATCTTCATATATAGGTTTGTAAACCTGTAAATAAGATATTTAAATCTAATTGGACATTATCAAAATATAATTATACAAAATATACAAACAAAGCAAGCAATTAACTTTTGTGTTGATCTACATACATTAGGAAATTAGCTGTAAGCTTAGGGAGATCAGGCGAAATGTTTATCATTTCTTCTTAAGACAGTTTGAAATGAAACAAATGAATAACGACAATGACCCTTTGTCATAATCATAAGATTTTGTCAAATAAGCAGTATAAATAAATTCTTACTTCATTGCAAGATTGAACATAAATTTACGAGAATCATCCAGGCATCAGTAACATGCATACGTTGCCAGTATGTCAAAACTTTTAGGATCAAATCATAGGAAACATGTGTACTAAGTTTTTAGTTGATAGGACTTCAACCTCATCAAAAACTACCTTGACAATAAACTTTAACCTGAAGCGGGACAGACGGACGAACAAACGGACGCAGAAAACATAAATTAGACATAAAAATAACTTTCACCTATCTAATAACCCCGGTAACCTGTACACAATCGGCGCAAATGAAAGACAGAATCTACACAAGTGAAAGAATAAAAAAAAAGATGAAATGCAGATTGGCGGAAACACGGCTGGTAATCTACACACGCAGAACATTTGGTTCTGCAATGAAAACCGTGAGAGGATTTTCCGGTTGTGCTTGAGTGGAGTAATTGTCACCGCTTCAAAAGGTATGTACATTTCTAAATCACAATTTTCTAATTCAACTGATCAAAATTTTAAATCGGAGAATGCTATGCTGTGGTGAATACGTTAACGAAGAGATACATGTATCATTTACTGTTGTACATGGTGTTAAACTCCTACAAAATCAGTTGTCCCACGAGAAATTGCCTAAAAAAGTGACATTTGAATTTTGAAATGGTTCTATTAACTGACCTACAAGTTTAAATTAACCCTTTTTTCGGTCAATCGGTATGAATGCCGTTTTGGGCGACGTGTACGCTGTCCGGTGTTGATAGACGTCTCAATAAATCTTAAAACCTCATTTTTTCATTATTCCATGCGTGAGGGGATCGGTTCTGATTGAGGACATTGTGAATGCGTGAGGGGACGTGAAATCATATCTGTATATTCAAGCTATGAGTCGTTGAAAGTTGCCTAAATTTGGTTTAATTCTTCATGAAAAAACAACATTTGTGTGCATCTTCTATATATTATAACATCAAACTTGGACTTATCTTGAACTGAAATTTAATGTGCGTATTGTTGTGCGTTTACTTTTCTGCATTGGCTAGAGGTAAAGGGGGAGGGTTGAGATCTCATACACATGTTTAACCCCGTCGCAGTTTTGCGCCTGTCCCAAGTCAGGAGTCTCTGGCCTTTGTTAGTCTTGTATTATTTAAACTTTTAGTTTCTTGTGTACAATTTGTAGGTTTAGTATGGCGTTTATGATCACTGAACTAATATATATATTTGTTTAGGGGCCAGCTGAAGGACGCCTCCGGGTGCGGGAATTTATCGCTACATTGAAGACCTGTTGCTGTTGTCTGCCGTATGATCGGGTTGTTGTCACTCTTTGACACATTCCCCGTTTCCATTCTCAATTTTATACAAACAAATTATGAAATAGAACTTTGAAATAAATTGAGGGAAGCTAGGTTTTATAATATGTTTTACGAAGAATAAAAAGAAAAATAGTGTTAACGTTTTTGGTTCTTGTTACAAATAATTTTTCCCTATCATCTATGTATTTTTCTCCCCTTGAATTTCTTATTTGACAAACAAATTATTGTTAAAACACAAGATTTGATTTTTGTTTAAATATTCTACAATTGCTGTTTTTTATGAGGTAAATAGTTTTATTGACATTTGAATAATTGATTTTCACTGAGGCCAACGGCCGAAGTAAATATCAGTTTTACAAAAGTCAATTAAACCACATGACAGTAGTTCTTTTATTCCATACTCAGAGAGAAATGTATGTAATGGCAATTATTTACCAAAACAAATTGTACATCAAACATTTTTTTATCAAAATTATGCACGTTAAAAGCACGCGACGTTTTGCGCGGTGAAAATACTTTTACTGCAAGTGAATATGCTTATTTATTCAAAATCCCATTCATATAGAAACCAACTAAAATTTTATTGATATGGAACAGTTTGATTTATACAAAAATATCACCAAGTTTTCTGTATATGAATAAACAGTCTAACCAATAAATTGCAAATAAGTCTCCAAACTAGGCCGATTATGTGCTTAAATCCGCGGAGACATATTTGGAACTTATTTGGTTAGATTGTTTGTTCATGTAACAAACGTTTGGTAATTTATTGATTTTCAAAATTCTATCACACAATTTTTATACACACAAATGTAATTTTTAAAGAACAATTTAACCAAATTTAGCCAACTTTCAACGACTCATAGCTTGGACATAAAGATATGATTTTACGTCCTCTCACGCATTCACGGTGTCCTCAATCAGAACCGATCCCCTCACGCATGAAATAATGAAAATATGAGGTTTTTAGATTTATTAAGACGTCTATTGACACCGGACAGCGTACACGCCGCCCAAAACGACATTCATACCCATTGACCGAAAAAAAGGGTAAATTTAAACGTGTAGGTCTGTTAATAGAACCATTTCAAAATTCAAATGTCACTTTTTTAGGCAATTTCTCGTGGGACAACTGATTTTGTAGGAGTTTAACACCATGTACAACAGTAAATGATACATGTATCTCTTTGTTAACGTATTCACCACAGCATAGCATTCTCCGATTTAAAATATTTTGATCAGTTGAATTAGAAAATTGCGATTTAGAAATGTACATACCTTTTGAAGCGGTGACAATTACTCCACTCAAGCACAACCGGAAAATCCTCTCACGGTTTTCATTGCAGAACCAAATGTTCTGCGTGTGTAGATTACCAGCCGTGGGAAATACAAGACAAAATCTACGCATGTTAAAGAATAAAAAAAATGAAGTGCAGATCGGCGCCAAAAAATCGAGATCAAAATTTATATTTATTGTTTTTATTGGAACAAAGGTTAAACACAGTGTAGTATCTTTTTTGTCCAGAGACGTATTTTTAAGCGTACACCATGTTGGAATCCGTGAAAAACGCGGTCAACTATTGCCGGCTTAATTTTAGTTGGTTTTTTGTCGAGCCTTCGACTTTTGTCGCAGAAAGCTCGACATGGGGATAGTGATCCGGCAGTGGCGGCATCGGCGTTAGCTACCTTCTTAAAAGCTTTATATTGTAAAAGGTGGAGACCTGGATGCTTCATATTTAGTACATGGATGCCTCATGTTACGAAGTTTCTTTCAATCACATGTCCAATGTCCTTGACCTCATTTTCATGGTTCAGTGACTACTTAGAAAAAAAGTATATAATTTTTGTAATCTTAAATTCTCTATTATTATAAGTAATAGGATAACTATACGAATGAATGAATGAATATTATAATATCAAGTTCAACCTGAATTATAACCAACAATTACGTTCATTTATACAAGTAATTTTTATTAGGTAAGTGCGTAACTTGCAAGGTTCTCATGCCCGTCAGACAGTTTTCACTTGACCGCGACCTCATATCATGGATTAGTGAACAAGGTTAAGTTTTGATGGTCAATTCCATATCTCAGATACTATAAGCAATAGTTCTAGTTTATTCGTTGTGGACGCACTGTAAGGTGTACATGCCAAACTGACAGGTGTAATCTGACCTTAAACTAATTTTCATGGTTCAGTGGTTATAGTTAAGTTTTTGTGTTTTGGTCTGTTTTTCTTATACTGTATGCAACAGGTCTACTATGTTTGGTGTATGGACTGATTGTAAGATGTACATATCTAGCTGGCAGGTGTCATCTGACCTTGATCTCATTTTCATTGTTCAGTGGTCAAATTTAAGTTTTTTGGTTTTGGTCTTTTTTCTTATACAATATGCAATAGGTCAACATGGACATATTTTATGATCTATATGTCAGTCGTGCCGGTTTTAGTTGACCTTGACCTCATTTCGACGGTTCATAGCTTAGTGGAAGTTTTTGTGTTTTATTATGTTTTTCTTAAACTATAAGCAATAGGTCAACTATATCTGTTATATGGCAAGATTGTTAGCTGTACATGCCAGCAGGGCATGGTTCATCTGACCTTGACTCATGTTCATGGTTCAATGTTTGGTTTTCTTGGTTAATGTTAATAGATATAAGAAGATGTGATATGAGTGGCAATGAGACAACTCTCCATCCAAATAATAATTATAAATTAAAGTAAACTATTATAGTTCAAGGTACTGCCTTCAACACAAAGCCTTGTCTTACAACGAGCAGCAAGCTATAAAGGGCCCAACAAATTTGTAATGTCAAACCATTCAAACGGGAAAAACAACGGTCTAATCTAAATAAAACGAGAAACGAGAAACACGTATGAACTAAATAAACAGACGACACCTACTGTAAATCAAATTCCTGACTTAGGACCGGTGCAAACATTTGCAACTGGATTACACGTTTTAATGGTACTAAATCTTCTCCCTTTTCTGAAACAATAGTATAACATCACAGCATAGAGTTTCTGTGACAGACAGTTGGAATACAGCTTTAGATTTGGGATTATTTACATAATATCAATGATTAGTAAATAGTAAAGAAGGCGAAACATTTCAGCGTGTGCACTCCTGTTATGATAATTTAAAAAGTCATGGCGATATTTTCCTTATAAGTGACAAAAAAAAATTGGTTCGGTTGTAGACTACATTTCCTTTTGATTAGTTCAATTAAAGTTACGTGTTTTCTCATCGTAGACTTGCATGCGCGTGTATGTATTTATATGAGTGCGTCTCATCTAAGTATTTGCTAATGTTAACAGATACACTTCATATCAACAAACATGATTAAATTACCCACAGGGACACTTGTGTTTATAACATTGAGGATTCATTTTGCTTAAATGCAGTACTCAATTCGATACAGGAAGTTGTTGTATGCGTGCAAATTAGACAACTCTCCAACCAAGTCCCAATCTATAAAAGTAAATCATTACAGGTCGTGGTACGGTCATCAACACGGAGCCTTGGCTCACACCGAACTGAATCATACTATCAAGTTTTGTATTTAATGACGACTTTATTAAATGTTCAGTGACATGTATTTTAACTTAAAATGTTTTCATAATACTAGGTTATGCTGCTAACATTACAGTCGTTCAGAGAGATTCTAAGCAACTTATAGAAAAATATTGGAAGGGGTACAATTGCGGTGGCATATCGGTCAATCAGTGTTTTATTGAATTTTTAAATAGAATGTTTGGAAAGCAAGTAATGCATACGGTAAAATGCGACGATCCTGAAGCATATTTATTGATGGAGAGACAATTCGAAATGATAAAAAGAAAAGCTGGCATTTATAAGAAAAACAGAATTACCTTTACACTTCCAATTGCCTTTTTTGTAGCCTGCATGAATATCTTTGAAGAAAATTTGGCGGATAGAATTAAAAAATCCAACTATAACAATAGCATACAAGTAACAAGAGATAAAATTCGAATTGATTCTTATCTATTTAAAAGCTTCTTCCAGCCAACTATTGAACAGATTAGTCTTCATTTGAGAGAAGTGTTCAATGATTATAGACATGCAGGCGATCTAACAGATATCGTTTTGGTTGGCGGTTTTACGGAATGCATATTGGTTCAAAATGCTTTACAACAAGAATTTAACAATAAACACTTCATTATTCCGAAAGGAGCTGAAGTAGCAGTGATTGAAGGAGCAGTTTTATGTGGACACCAGCCTTATCAGAAGATTATAAGCCCGCCATTGCAGGTGAGTATTAATTGATTATTTTTTTGAAAAAAAAGTGTAATCTTGCAAAATCGTGCACTAGAAAAATGTATTAAAATATATTCAATGTTACAAATAAAATATAAGCATGATTAGAAAGATGCAACGAAGTTGAATAACAGATATTCCATTTCCCGAAAGAAAATTCAGGTTATACAAAACTGTTTATCACTTGTGCTTTCATACGTATTCTTCAATATAGCCTAAGTTTTCAATTATACATTTTTTTTGTATATTGAATAACATTAAACAGTGCATCTACAACCAATATTGATAAATGCAAGCTTACACGATTTTTGATAATTATAAGTCAAACCTACCGCGTATATGGCAATGTTGAAAATACCGCTAAAATAACGGCGGTAAGTTGACATGAACACAGTATAGCAAGAACACTCATTACAGAGAAATAAAAAAATGAATAACACAATAATACATTACAATATGTAAAACAAAGAACTAGAATTAGAACAATATACACTAGGACAACATGAACGAATTTTATTGCGTGCGTCACACGAATTTATCAACGGCACAAAAAGTGACGTATTTTTGACTGTCATGGTGTTGTGTGTATGTATTTTCTTACCATGATAAGAATATTAAAATGGAATTGTGTTTATAAAGGTGTATTTATCTGTATTTTCAAACTATGTATGTACTCTATATCAAAACTTTATACAATCATACAAATCCTGTGTATATAATTGTGTTATTAAAATTTGCTGTTTAAAAATATTAGAAATTATCTTAAATTAAGGAATGTATCTCCCTCTTGCAAAGCTCTGATTCCTTTCACGGATTTGGCTATACTTTTTGAACCTTTTTGAATTATAGCTCTTCATATTTTATATAAGTTTTAGATTTCCAATATTTTGGCCACGAGCATCATTGAAGAGACATGTATTGTCGAAATACGCATTTGGTGTAGGTAAATTGGTACCGTTATTGTTATTGCTTTCAACAAAAAGTAATATAAATGAAATAGCTGATTAGTTATCGTTACTTTTACGTATATATATATATAAAAAAAAGTAGAATATAATTATTGTAATATAAGGCAAGATCACGTAAGATGAAACAGTAAACAGACTTGAAAACAAACAACATACAACAAAACACAGTAGACTTACCTCAAGAAACCCGTTTATATATGACAACCACGAGAATAAAAACAACGCTGTAAAAAAAACCTTTCTTTCCATATTAGATGTAAGACTGTTTAGCATGACCTTGAGTTTCTTTCTTGACTTATATAGCCTGAATTGTATAAGCAAAAAACCTTGATCCCCTATTATTTTATTCACACGATGTAACTACATTTTACTTGTATTATATCTATAAATTAATCCTCGAAAACGTTGATATATGTAAGGGTTGTAAAAGAGAATTGTGTTAGAAGTTAACATAACTACAAAATAAGTTTTGTAAGTTGAAGTCAGTATCTTAAGCTTTTTGTCTTTTCTATATTCACGCTCAATATGTAATAGGTTATATTAACCTGCTTCAAACAATAAAACATCATACTTTTTTCTAAAATTCAAAAATATTGCAAGAAAGGTTGAAAGTCCTTCCAACTATTTAAAAGGAGTAGGTCCAGTAAGACCCAAAATATAGCAGTTTTACAAAATTGTTAAAATGTAAACTTTTAGTTATTCATTGGATAGTAAAATGCTTCTGCTGCATAAATATGGGCTGCGTACAATACAATGCATATATATCGGGTACTAGGACCATTAACCCTTTAGCGTTCCTACCGGTCAATTTGACCGATAAGCAAAATTTGTGGCGGAGTAGTTTGCATGAAGTTTTGTATCGTTGACAATTTTTAACGTACATATGTGGTTGTGGGCTCAAATTGAAGATCAGTATACCACCAACTTGATTTTTGGTGTCTGAAACCAACAAAATGCAATGCATCATGTCAATTTGCCCTATATTGACAAGATTTTTTGGGGGAAAAACTGTTTTATTTCTATTTTTAAATAGAATATTTTCACAAAATGTCACAAGACAAATTGTTGCTGTTTTTTGTTTTAAAATGACAATTTTGATAACTGTGCCGTGATCATTTACAAGAATACTATCAAAACTGTAAGTAAAACTCATACACATACAAAAAATCTGATTCATAGAGTATCAACACTGAAACAAACTCAAATTACAAGGAATTTTCATGTTTTGTTTTGTCAGTTTTTATAGCAAAAGAGATGAGAACATCCAAAATGTGTTAAAAATTGTTAGCCAAGTCGAAATAGCAATAACAAATCTTTGTTTCTTTAGTGTCTGGTTATGAGGGTGTTGGATATCGTATCGCTAAGGTATAGAAATAGTGACATATAGACGAAAAAACGAACATTTCTGAATAACTTTCTTACAAATTTGCTTCAAAAAATAATAATTTTCAAAAAATAGCTTCTTAAGAAAACGAAGTTTGATTATGTTCTCCCAACATTAATTTCTAGTCTTACAGAGAAGGTGACTTATATGCTTAAATTTCATAAGTTTTCCAATGGTTTCTGTGGCTCAGTGGAAAGATGCACAGTCTAACACCCGGATGATCGCGGGTTCAAACCTCACTGCCGGAGGATGAAAAAATTAATTCCTATATTAAATGTAACTTAACTTAACTTTACTTTACTTTCAATTTCAATTAAGACAACTGAAATACATGATTTACATCAAAAAGAAAAATCCCCCCCCCTTTTTCTCCCCTCTCTCTGTTTTTGTTACATTCTTAGCCTGGGCACTCAAAAATACCAGATTTTCATTCAATATTTACTCAAAATTCTATCCTAAAGGCCTATTCTGTAAGCAGTTATGAATAGAACATCTTTAACATAAACTTGGGCCATTTATTTGACTATGACAAAAATTCTCAAAAAAATCCACTATTTTTCGGTGTTTCGAGTCTTGATATTTCTACCAATCAGACAAGTTTTGCATCTTTCTGTATAAAGTTTTCACCGATAACGTTTCCGAAAGTCTTCTTGCATTAATTTAACACTAAAACTATGTTCTATTTTTGTCACTAAATGTCTGTAAAACCGCTTTTCCGCTTGAATTGTACATTTTTGTCACTTTAATTCAGCATGTCACGTGACTTTTGAGGGATATCACGTGACCAACGTAAGAAATTATTTTCCTTAAATCAAGTTTTCCTGAAACCTTGGTCAATTATCTATCAGATGAGTCTAACTTGTCCTTTGAGTGAGCTTTTTATCGAAATGTGCAATTGATTGAAAACAGATATCCTTTATTCGGGAAGAAAAGGTAAAAAATCCTTGAATGTTAAAGGGTTAAGTCATGCTAAATTACTGAAATCTTCACAATTCTAGCATTTTAGTTAAATTTTAGACGTTTTCCGTGTAAAACGAAAGTGGCCGCATTCGTGTTCATCCTTAATATTGAAATGTTTGTTGTATTTGATGATAATACATAACATATATAAATAAAGGCAACAGTAGTATACCGCTGTTCAAAACTCATAAATCTATGGACAAAAAAAACATCGGGGCAACAAACTAAAACTGAGGGAAACGCATTAAATATCAGAGGAGAACAACGACACAACATTAAAATGTAACACACACAGCAACGGACTAAGCATTAGACAAAATCCGATGAGAATAACCAATATAACATCAAAACCAAATACATGAATTTGGGATAGAAAAGTACCATGACACGTCTTATAGTAATGTGAATTCACACTCAAATATAGGAGAAAACAAACGACACAACGGAAACACAACGTAAAAATGTTACACACACAGAAACGAAATATGCTATAACAATGGCCGTCCTCCCAACCCGGCACAGGACACTCCTAAAGAAAACAATGGTGGGCCGAACCTGGCTTTGTGGCATGCCAGACCTTGCACTTTGATGGCATTGTTAAATATAACATTAAAATGACAACATAATAATACAGAACTACAATACAAATAAAGAGGAGAACGTATTAGGCAAAGAAACACATGTATAATAGATAACAAAAGGCATCAGGTTTAAAATTTATTACGTCAAAAACGCGCCTCGTCCAAACAAGACTTACCAGTGACGCCCAGATATAAAAGCCCGAAAGTCAAAAAAAGGGGGAACAAAGTTGTACAGCTCTGAGGATCAAAAGCCGAAAAAGTTTGTGCCAAATACGGCTAGGGTCCTCAGCATGCGACAAGAACATCCCTATCATATAGAACAATCTACGCTACCGCAAACAGTAAATTCTATGAAATGAATATAAAAGATTTACATGACAAAACTGACGTCTTAACCAATTACAGAAAACATAACCCGAATACATAATACATTGAAGACCAACACAGAAAATAGACACACCTGAAGTTAAGGATGAACACGGAAGCGGCCACTTTCATTTTTGACAAAAACCATCTGAAAAGTGACATTTTTCAGCATTTTGGGTAGATTTTTCATATTTCAGCTTGAATCGGATCGTTTTAATTGACTTAAATAGTTAAAATCTTTCCCATAAACTGATTACATCAAATGAAATAGACACTTAAGTGTTTAAAAAGTGGTCAAATCTTTCATCAGATGAAACTGAAATTTGAGGCTAAAATCGGTCCTTACCGGAACTTCTCCTTTATTTTCGAAATCGACTTTGATAAAAAAAAATCCATCGCTTCAGACTTTAAATAACTTTGATAAATATGCCTTTGTAGATGATCTCTAAGGCCTTTAACGAGTAAGTGTATATTCGGTTGATAATGCCTTAACTCAATATCAATCGATCGGTAGGAAGAACAAACAACTAAATTACATTAAAAAGATGCTTTCAGTTTCTTGTTCATACTATAAGTGGAATATCTTTAACTTCTGGTATACCAATACGCTTCTTTTACTTATCCGTCATTTGGTCATATAAATTAGTAGGTTTTACAAGTGAACAATTATTATGTTTTTACATCAAGGCATGTAAAAGTCTTACATATAATTTGCAATATTGCGCCTATTCAAAAATTAATTGCTATCATATATTTTTGCGGTTTGTTATTTTTTTAAACAAAATGTGATCGAGCTTATATGTGAACTAAGTGCTTGATATCTGGGAGTCAGTGTTTGAGTTTTTTACGTTTTGTAAAATTTTATGCATGTATATTAATGATTAATTTGAAAACTGAAGCTTAACATAATGAACAGCCTTTTATTATAAAACCAAAAGGTTACAACGATAATTTTGATTTGCACAAATGTATTAAACATTAAATTTGAATAAGTTTATTCAATATCAAAAGTGTGATTACAGATTTGTCGATGAAAAAAAAACACAATTCAAAATGTCTTATATTTTTTTATGAGAAAACAATTGACATTTTGAAATTCGTTACTTGAATAAACTGTAACATACAAGATTCTCATATATTATAGGGATTGTCAAATTCCATTTTGACCAATCTAAGTCAACTGAATAAAGGTGATTTTAAGGATCTTGTGGCTCTTGGAACGTTTGCTTCCTATGAAAACAAAGTGTATTTGGCCGGACCTTGTAACACAGGAAAGTCATCCCTTGCAAGTATCCTCATTGGCGGAAAAATTCCAAAGACGTGGTTTTCAACTGATGGTCTAATTATTCATTTTGGTAGAAATGGCATCGACTTGTTGGAGAGAAAGATGATTCCATTACAAATTGGTAAGTAAATTTATAACCTTTATTGAAATTCCAAAATTAACCTTTTCCCGAACAAGTACTTCTAGTACAGTCATACATTCAACATTACACACTCCTTACTTTGTGGTAAACTTTTTATCATAGATGCATTTTATTTTATTATAGAAAAGGGCATGTTTTATTCATATTCAGCATATTAGAATCTATAGTTAACTATATTTATATAAGGATATGTTTTCGTTGTCTAGTTACCATGTATCACTCCGTTTAGAGTTTTTGTGACTCGGACTAAATCAAAACGTGCGATTAAAACATTCATAAACAAATTTTGCTTAAATTTAAGTAAGAAAAAAATAATTTCTGAACGTCGAATGCAAAGATGTCAGTTGATTGTTTTTATTTAAAAGACAGAAAAAAACTTTAACAAATACGGATCACCTTAAATGAGGTCACCATTTGTTTGAAGTGTGCTGCTATACAAATATGAAAATATCTTAAGGAAAAAGTACAGAAAATATTTTGCTAGATTAGACCATTTTTGCGGTTGGCTATAATTTAATCAGGTATTCAACGTTTGTATTAGTTTTGGTCTTGTAAATAGTGTGATTTATGTCATCACAAAAAAGACATTAATAGTCGAAATGGTCGTCTGGTTCAAGTAAAATGGTATTGTGCATGTTATGAAAAGGCAGACGAAAGATGTATTCTAATCACGTCCACCGTTTCAGAAGCAGTATTCAAGCTTGTTTATTGTTTCTCATGTAACATTCAGACATCGTAATCATTACTATTTTGTTTTCTATTTGTATTCAAATCATGATTAACGATGAAATATCAATTCACTTGTCTTTAATAGAAACTATATTATGCATCTATTATTAATCAGGTAGTGGTGATGTTTTGACGAAACTATTACTTGGACATCCTGAATTAAAACAACAACCAAGTCAACATACTGCATACAGGTCAAGGCAAAATGTCGATGAAAGAAAAGTCCACAATGCCCCTATGTCAAGTCACAGTCATACAGATAATGAATCATCAATTCTAATGAAAACCGAACGTGATGTACTACGACAAGAACAAACAAAACACAGCACAGAATCTAAAAAGCAATCTTTTGATGGCCGTCCAGTCTCACCGGTAGAATTTGATCAGAAAAGACAGACATACACAGCCAGATATATTCAAGAAGACGTCTTGAACAAGATAAAAAAGGGAACTTACGTAATGAATATAGCACCATCTGATTTGGTGGATTTTGGTGGACAAAAATCATTTGATATGACACATCAATTATTCATCCAGCACAGGGGCACGTTCATTCTCATGTTTGATGGACGTAAAGGACTATACACAGAATTGGAAGAATACCAACCAGGAAATGTTACAGCAGCTTGTAAATACAACTAACATATATTTCAGTTACTTATCTCCCTTTTTAAGAAATTTCCAAATTAGTCAAAGAAAACATTTTGAATTTTGTCATATGCTCATAAGTCTTATAAACTATTTAAATAAAGGGTGTTATTTTGTAGAGTGTATATGCATATTGATTCATTGAAAGAGGTAGAGGGGACGTTTTTTTCCTGAATCTTGTTATTCCTTGAAAAAAAGGTTTGTTTTTCAACTTAAATAGTCAAACCAGGGATAGTTTGTTATTACTTTCAGTGGATTGTTCTAATCTGGTAAAAAGATTCTCGACAAATATACTTTGTTTAAAGGTCAAATATCTAATTGTCTTTCGCTAAAAGTACATAAATCTGAAATATTTAAATGATGATTTTAATGTGGATGACTACAAAACCATTTTGATAGTATATCGTATAAATGCTTTTTGTTTATCGATCTTGTGTAAAAGAGGGACGAAAGATACCAAAGGGACAGTCAAACTCATAAATCTAAAACAAACTGACAACTCCATGGCTAAAAATGAAAAAGACAAACAGAAAAACAATAGTACACACGACACAACATAGAAAACTAAAGAATAAACAACACGAACCCCACCAAAAACTAGGGGTGATCTCAGGTGCTCCGGAAGGGTAAGCAGATCCTGCTCCACATGTGGCACCCGTCGTGTTGCTTATGTGATTACAAATCCGGTAAATAGTCTAATTCGGTAGGTCATATTCATGAAAGGGAAGGGGATTGTAGTTACGACGTAAGGAACATATCCGATATCATTTGTGAAACGGTTATTCCATAACGGTCAACCAACTCGTGATGGCGTCCGTAAAATTTACGAAGGGATGATTTCAACTTCACTATTTGGAACTCTTGGTTTAATAGCTTCCTTGTGAGCAGCAAACCTCTATCAAGAAAATCATGATAGGAAATGTAATTTACAAGATTTAAGACGAATACCTAATTTATATGCACAAATAAGAATGAAAATAAGGCTGAAAATGTACTAAATATTTTTATTCAATATCAATAGTCTCCCTTTGTCTATCAAGACATCAAATTGTTCAAAAATGGTCCCCATAGTTTCCTACCTGTTTCACAGATATTAATTGTTATGCCGTTTGGTATATTGAGAGTAACTCCATTGACAATTTTATCTCCTTTTTTTTTTAATCTTAAAGTTATTAATAGCTATAACAATGTAAACCTTTGCTCTTTTCAAATAATTTTCGTACATCGAATGGAAGTAAGAAGATGTGGTTCGTAATTTTTTTGGCCTTTTTTGGATTCGAGCGTCACTGATGAGTCTTTTGTAGACGAAACGCGCGTATGGCGTATATACAAAATTTATTCCAAGTATCTATGATGAGCTTATTTATTAACTGTCAATAAGAAAACTATCTACCCAGCACCAAATGTTGATTATGTTTCAACTAATAACAGTACAGCCTTCAACGAGGAGTTTTAGCACTTAAGCGTTATTTCAAGTATATTTTCAATTGAAATTCATTAATATGTACACATTATATATATTCTTTATATATTTAATTTGTGCTCAATTTATTGTACAGCGATTCTTGAACATTGGATTAATTCTGTACTGACTTACAGTAGCTACAGTGACGACAAAATGCCACGCATTATGTTTGCCGCCACCCATAGCGACCAGTTCTCCAAAGTAAGTCTTACTGTTGTTATAAATTATTCTGCAATTTGACTTATAAACACCCGTAACGACTATCAAACGTTGTTTGTTTTTTCGTTTTTTTGTAAAGATTTTTCGCATTTATTGGTACATAGTGGTATGTTCAAATGGCAATTAAAAAACTCAAAAACTCAAACGAATGGATCACAACTATTATATTCCTGACTCGGTATATATTTTTCCTATGTAGAAAAGCTTGATTAAACATGGCTTTAGAGCTAACTAAACTTCTCACTTGTATCACTTGCCTCAAACTACATTATATTGACAACGATGTGTGAACAAACGAACACACATAATAAGTAAAAATGCCGTGAATAGGGATACAGCAGTCAACATTGAGTTATGATATTAATCGTTATCAAAAATACTAATATGTAACAAAGAAGCACAAAAAGTCGTACAGACAAAGCACAGAAGCAAAAGTTAAATACAAGAATACAAAAAAAAATACAACAGCACAATAACAAACAGATGAACGATCGGACCAGAAAACATAATGCCCATTAATGGGCATAAAAAGTGATTCGGTATTTTGTGCCAGTAACAGCAATTCAAATGGCTCATTGCAAACGTTGCATGTTTTTCTTTTCTTTGTGACCAGTAACCTATATCGGAATTTTATATAATTAATCTATTGACAGGATACAAAAGAAAAGTTGACACGTCAATTTCAAGAAGGATTGACGAAATTGTTTTCCTCCCACAAGCTTCATGAGCATATCATGTATGACAGAGTCTTTTTTATCAATGCAACCGACCCCTCCGACATTCATATAGGTTTTTTAAAGGATAAATTGGTCGATATCGCCTTCGAGCAGTCCACTTGGGGCCAACGAATGCCAATTGTTTGGGTACCTCTTGATTTACAACTATCAGATTTGAAAGCAGATGGAGTTAAACTGATAACAAAAGAAGCACTTCTGAAGATTAATAGGTGTAATAATGAATTTGCTCTAAGTGAGAGGAGACTAGAAGATTTCTTACTTGTTCAGCATTCAATAGGTAAACTTTTGTACTTCGACGAACCAGCGTTAAGAAATTTCATTGTTATTCAACCTACAGCAATGGTCAATATTCTTAGAGCGTTCATCACAGACAGAATGTTTTGGCCTTCCGAGGGACCGCTTCGGAAAATATTGGAGAATGTGTCCTCGACTGGAGTCCTAAAGAAAACGGACTTGTTTGCCCTATGGTCACAACCAGCTTATAAGGACATAATGACGGACACCAAAACAAAAGAATATGTAGTACAAGTCCTCCTCCATCTCGATATCCTGGTAGAACCTAAAAGGTACTTGGGCAATAATACAGCTTCAGATTTTTTTTTAGTACCCTGCATGGTGAAAGTTAAGGTTCCTCAACAAATAGTGAAACATGCTGCTGACGACCAAACAATATGCATAGCTTATCATCTAAAAGAGACAGTGGTTCCATCTGCTCTGTCATTTAAGCTGATTGGTGCTTCCGTTAGTATATGGCCTTTGAAAGAAGCAGACTCTCGTTATTGTCTCTTTTTTCAAGCTGCAATCATGGACGCCGATGGCAGAAATGAACTTCAAATTCATGTGAAAGGTCAACGAATCGTCGCATGTCTCATTAATGAAGTTTCAAAGCAGTTCATATCACCAGATCTAGCGACAACCACACAGGAATGCCTGACTTTGGCATTGGAACGCAGTCTTCAATTTTACTGTCGTTGTTTTGGTAAAACTGAGCAGCAAGGACGATCTGATCTGTTTGAAATAGAAGTTGGCGAACTATGCAAAGGTGAAATATGTGTAATTCCTTTATCCGATGCCAAAACACAATCACATTGGAGATGCAAGAATGGAAAAACACATGAAACGAGAAGTTCTCTGAAATGGGTCTATGACAAGGTTTGTGTCAGTCTACTTTTCTTCCTAGTTATTATTAGAATGAGTATTAAATACTGATAAATGATTAATTGTGTTTGAATTTTGTATATAGTTAAGATACCATACAGATACTCAGACATTACTTTTCATAAGTGGACAACAAACTTGCAATGTTATGGCAAAAAACAGAAACGACGATAATACAAACAGCCTTCAAATAATATCAATTGATAAAACCAAGTACTCAGAAACAAAAACCTTACCAGACCGGGAGGTGATAAAATGTTACCGTGCTATATAGATTAGATATGTATAGTTAAATATTGAGGCAAACTTACGAAACGCGCGTCTGGCGTAAAAAAAATATAATCCTGATACTTTTGATAACTGTTTACCAATGTTATCAATTTGTTTATCTATCTAGATGATGCAAAAAAGTTAGAAAACAAACTAACTGAGGAAATATAATTGATCAGTAACACGAAAATACGATATAGGGTTACATTATGTGTCATAGAAGTCTGCTTCCCTCTGCAAGTGTATCAATTCTTTTGTAATTTTTTTTTTCAGAATAGAGAGCATTGCGACCCAAACTGTAAAGGTAATTTAACGAGAGGAATGATTAAGTGAATATTTGAAGTTGTTAAAATCAAAACCTTTGCACATCTGAAATGTGTATACGTTAAAATGCAATACATCAGAGAGAGAGAGAGAGAGAGAGAGAGAGAGAGAGAGAGAGAGAGAGAGAGAGAGAGAGAGAGAGAGAGAGAGAGAGAGAGAGAGAGAGAGAGAGAGAGAGAGAGAAAGGGGTGACACTATTTAGCTAGGTACTCAAATTTAGCCTGATGTAACCTTTTATATGATATACCAGCCATGAAGATGGAATTATTAGCAGTATAGCTAAATATCTATAGTACAGGATCGTGAGATACAGTCACATATTAAATAAATATTTTAAGATTACGTCTAAACAAGTAATAATTCTACGACGGACCGATCCAATGCATCACTAGTTAAGGACGTATACGGATGAAAACACATATTATATTCATTTTTGCTCTAAGTATCAACACAGCATTGTTAAATCTGCAAATTTGCGGAATTAAATTTGAGTTGTTCCCTCGCCAGTATTCGAACCTTTGCTATTTTGACTTTGAGACAACACTGTTTGAACTGTGTCAAGTTCTCTAGACCACTTAGCCACCGAGACTGAACTGATAATTCAGGTTTCAGTGGCCTAGTTTTACCTTTCTTCGTCAGTAGAATGTAGTTTTGTAATACCTTACATTTTACTTTACAATGTAGGTATGACGATGGAATTAGGTGTAGATTAGATAAAGCATCGTAAGATATATAATGAAAGAGTTTTAATTATTGACTTGTTTGATGGTTTAATTAGCTTTCATTAATTTCGTGTTCATTTGACCTAATAATACAATTGTAATGTGTGTTTTTTTGTTATTTAATGGTGTTTTTTTTATGACGGGTACTATCTTGAATAATGGTTTTTCTTTTACAAATTGTGACTTGGATAGAGGTTTGTCTCATTGGCACTCATACCACATATTCTTATATCTAACATCCTTAATTTTATGTGTGTACTTAATTCTTGTAGTGGCAGGTTGACTTTCTGAAATTATTCAACTTCTCACAGCAGTATACTACTGTTGCCTTTATTTATTCACCACTTTATTTATTTTATTTATTTTTCTATTTGTCATAGCTCAAATTTATTAGTTCAGTGTATGTTCCCTACTGTTAAAATGTCTGTTGATACAATTTATACGATATTCCCGTGCTTGCATTTCCTATCATGATTTTCTTAAAAGAGGATTGCTGCTCACAAGAAAGCTATTAGGTCAAGAGTTCCAAATGGTGAATTTGAAATAATCCCTATGTAAATTTTACGGACGCCATCACGAGTTGGTTGATCGTTATGGAATAATCGTTTCGCGAATAATGTCGTATATGTTCCTTACGTCGTTACTATAATCCCCTTCCCTTTCATGAATGTGACTTACCAAATAGACTATTTACCGGATTTGTTATAACACGAGCGACACGACGGGTGTCACATGTGGAGCAGGATCTCCTTACACTTCCGGAGCACCTGAGATCACCCCTAGTTTGTTGTGGGGTTCCTGTTGCTTATTCTTTCGTTTTCTATGTTGGGTCATATGTACTATTGTTTGTCTATTTGTCTTTTTCATTTTTGGCCATGGCGTTGTCAGTTTATTTTCAATTTACGAGTGTGACTGTCCCTCTGGTATCTTTCGTCATTCCTTAAGCCAATTCAATTGATATTTTATAGTGTGTATTTCTATGTTTTGATATTACACTATTGTTTTATGTTAGGGTGAGGCTTGGTTCTTATTTTCACGCTGAAACCCGGTGCATTTGTTTGCATTTGTTAATGAGTAAAGGCTCCGTGTTTAAGACTGTACTTTGACCCATAATGGTTTTTCTTTTACAAATGGTGACTTGGATAGAGGATTGTCTCATTGGCACTCATACCACATCTTCTTATATCTAAGTACTGGAAAGGCGCTTTATTAATTCTCTAAGACACTTCTACCGCGGTACCGTTACTAATTACTTACAATATCAAAGAATAAACACGTTAGACTATTGATGCTTATATTTAATTTCCTACATACAGAATCAGATTGTTTTTGTTTTATAAACTTGTTTATATATTATACTCTTTTAACTTTTTATCCTTCAAGGTCTTGAAAACGAAATCCTACTTTTGAAGCCTAATGATCAGCATTTTGTACAGCTTGCACGACAAATTGGAATTGGTGACTTCCATGACTTCTTCATTCATCTTGGAATGGCGAAATCCGATTACGACAACTTGAATTTTCGTTATTTTTCAAACCCAATGGATTTTATGTTGATGGGCTTATTCGAATGGAAGAATAAAGCAGACATCAAATCGACTGCAACATTTGAAAAGTTGTTGCAGGCTCTAACAGCTATAGGATTGGAACACTATCTTTGTCACGTGAGATTAGTACATCTACACTCTGTTTTTGTGGTGTATGGGCATCACACTTTTTAAATCATTTGATCTTATTGTTTGATACATTTATTTGAATATACACTGACTTCTCTTCAGATAGTAGAGAGACACCTTAAATAGCTAAAGTTTCACTATTTATGGAGGTGGATCACCAAAATACAAACAAAATAATCACATAAAACAAAAAATCCAATGTTGCATGGAGGATACAGTGTTTATAAAAAAAATAAACAAACCATATGGTTGTGGTTTACTAGAATATAATTGCCATAACTTATATGTACGTATTGATAAAACCATACGTTAAAAACTGAGACAGGGAAATGTTATCCTGTTTGCTACTGATTTTGAATGTTTCATTCCTATTTCTGCCATTAATTTAGGTTAACTTCATACAAGTTATTCTATTTTATATTTCAGGTACACAGAGAGGACCACAGTCTAGCTGGTATGTCTATTTTCATTGCTACATTACTGATGAAAGTCTTTTAATTGATATTGAGTCTGATGATACATCCCGTTTCTTTGAATACCTTTATTATAAGAACTATTCTACTTAAAGTCTGTGCCTTTAAAAATATGTGATGTTTAGGCTGAATAATTTAAAGGAAAATGCGTTCTGCTTAAATTCTGCAAGACAAAAAGGAGAACAAATTATGTTAATGATGACAAAAATTCATTACATAGAGTTTCCTAAGCTCGACGCAAAATACATGTATCAATGAGTTGTATCGTAGTCCGTGTGTGTCCAAAAGTAAAACATAGAGTGTAGGTTATATTAGTTATTATTTTATTCTCATTTCAAAATGAACTCCATAATTTTATTTACAGAAACAGCCGAGAGTCGCCTCCAAGATGTTCCGTCAGATCATGTTATCAATAGTTTAACAGATCAGACGTTAATAGGTGATTGTGTTGTCCATTTAGGAGTAGAATTAGGTCTCAGCATTGGCAACATCAAGGAGGCTATGTTCAATTTTCCAAGGGATTTGAATGGCCAAATTCATGCTATCCTAACAAAATGGAAGGACCGGAATAATACCAACAGACCAATACCGACAATTTATCGGTTAATGGTAGCTTTAAAACGTATTGAAGCTGCTGAGGGACTGTTCTTTGTGAAGAAAGCATACAATATAAAGTAAAACATCGAACGATTTAAACACATAGGATGAATCGAGGGTGGGAAGTAACACGTTATAGACAATTGCTGCAAAAAAAATGTATTTTGTATCTCTTACTCTTTATATATGTCCAGATGAGTTTTGCAAATTTTTGAAAAAAAGTATTCTCATGAATGAAGATTACAAAACTCAATCAAAAGATGATTTACTCTGAGACATTATATATTAACAGGACTTGACACTCTTGATTTTCTTGTCGAGTCTGTGCTAAATACCGATGTGGTAATGAAACTGAGATGTGTGGAATACGTACTCGGAATTAATGATGACAACCTAGGCTCTACATTAACAATTCGGATTAATACAGTTTTAAAGTGATAATTGGATTTTTTCTTATATTATTTAAGACAAATGTGTAAAAATTCAATTAATTCCAAAATGATAGAATAATCAATTATATAATTACTAGAGCTGTTTTTCAAAATTACAAACTGTAATTGGCGATCTTAATTATCTTTCCCTCCTGAACTATAATGATCTTTCCCTCCTGTACATATATCTATTTCTTAATTATTTATAAACCAAAAAAAAATTGAATTTTCTCTTAAAGGATTCGAATGTCCTGCTTTATATTTTTTTTCAAAACAGAGCCCCTCCCCAACCCCAACACCAACAAAATTGAAAACATTGTTTGTGCTTTTAAATTTAGAAATAAATGATTCTTAGTAGAAAATTATTTTTATAAAAAGTTGTGATCGCAAATTATTTTCTAAGTAGAAAATTGTAATTATAAATAGTTTTAAACACATTGTATTCTAAGTGAGAAAAAAAATATTGTTATTAATTCATCTTAGTAGAAAATTATTATCATAAATAGTTTTGATCAAAAATTGTTTTCTAAGTAGAAAATTATAATTATAAATAGTTTTGATCACAAATTGTTTTCTAAGTAGAAGATTATTATTATAAATAGTTTTAATCACAAATTGTTTTCTTAAGCCCCAGTCCCACTAGACCACGATCGCACCACGCTCACCGCGATCTAAATTAAATTCAGATTGTGGTGAGGTCGCGGTATGAGCGGCATGAAAATGTAAATTTTCGGTGCTTTCACGATGCTACTACGTCCTCATTACGCTTCTACAACGATCCCGCTACGATTATAACACGTTCTCACAGCGCTTATTCTGCGACCTTACTACGCTTATCAAGATCTTTCTACGCTCATCACGTTCTCACTACGACCATACCACGAGTTATTCGATTGCAACACGATCTTACCACGCTTCTACTGCGATTATAGCACGTTCTTACCACGATTTCACTACGTTCAAACCGCGATCTCACTACGCTCTCAGCAATAACGTCAATATCGTTTTCCATATCAATACAGTATCATTCCTTCAGTTCTATTTCTAATTAATACGTAGATTTCTCGAAAAAATACAATCAAGCCACCAAAATCTATTAAACACGTGGGCGTGGTCTTAAGGTTGATGTAGAGGCAGATGGAGCTCTGATACTAACGAATCTTGATCAAGTAGAGATGTCGGACCGACCAATCCGACCTAAATTACAACCTATTGCTGGTCCATAAAGCTGAAATGACGATATTTTAGTGAACGATAGCAGATATGAAACAGATGTGTCAATAGATATAGGAAGATGTGGTATGAGTGCCAATGAGACAACTCTCAATCCAAGTAACAATTTTAAAAGTAACAATTATAGGCCAAGATACGGCCTTCAACACGGAACCTTGGCTTACATCGAACAGCAAGATATATAAAAGGCCCTAGAAATTACTAGTGTTAAACCATTCATGGAAAAATGACAATGAGAATAATGGTCGTAGTATGAACGCAGTCAGGTCGTGAGAAGAGCATGATGAGGACGGAAAGGGCGTGCTAGAATCGTACTTTGGTCGTGAACAGCGTGGTATAGTCGTAGTGGAAGCGTAGTTTGGTCGCGGTGAGAACGTGATGATCGTAGTGAGGTCGTAATAACGTCGCAATGAGAACGTAGCGCAGTTTCTCCGAATAGAATAACGCTTTCGTTACGCTCTCACTACGATCGTACAGCGACCTTTGCGATCTTACTACGATCTTAGTGCGCTCTCACTACGCTTCTACTACGACCTGATTTGGCCACGACCGCACCACGATTGTTGCGAACATGTCCAAAGTTGGCCACGCTCATCACGATCTTGAAGACCTCACCACGACCGTGATACGACCTTACTGCGATCTTCACGATCGTACTATGATCATCAAAATTTGCATTTTTTTCACAGATCGTAGTGCGATCGTGGCCTAGTGGGACTAGGGTATTAGTAGTAAATTATTATTATAAATAGATTTGATCACAAATTGTGTTCTTAGTAGTAAATTATTATTATAAATAGATTTGATCACAAATTGTTTTCTTGATAGGAAATTATCATTATAAAAAGTTTTGATCAAAACTATTTTCTTAATAGAACATGATTATTATAAATAGTTTTATCACATTGTTTTCTTGGTAGAAAATTATTGTTGTAAATAGTTTTGATTACAAATGATTGTCTAAGTAGTAAATTATTATCATAATTAGTTGTACTCACTAATTGTTTTCCTAGGAAATAATTATCAGAAAAAAGTTGATCAAAATTTTTTTCTTTGTAAAATAAATATTATCATAAATAGTTTTAATCTCATTGTTTTCTGTAGAAAAGTATTGTGGTAAATTGTTTTGATCACAATTTTTTTTTCTTAGTATAACATTATTAATATAAATATTTTTGATCACATATTGTGCACCTTATAGGAAGTTATAACTATATATAGGTTTGATCACAAATTGTTTCTTAGTAGAAAATTATTATCATAAATAGTTTAAATCACAATTGTTTTCTTAGTAGAATATTATTATTATAAATAGTTTTGGTCACAGATCATGTACTTTGTAGGAAATTATTATTATAAATAGTTTCGATCACATTGTATTTTTAGTAAAATATAAATTGTAATAAATTAATCTTAGTAGAAAATTATTATCATGATTATCATTAAATAGTTTTGATCTCAAATTGTTTTCTGAGTAGAACATTATTATTATAAATAGTTTAAAACACATTGTATTCTTAGTTATTTTATTGTGTATATAAATATATGTTATTATTTTGCATTTTTATTTTGTTATGTTGTGTCATATACTATAGATATCTAGGTTTATGGCAATAAAGATTTGAATTGAAGAATTAAAGTTAAAAAAAAACTTTGTAATAAATTAATTTTTCATGATTTTCATAAGTAGTTTTAATCACAATTTTTTTTTATAAGTAGAAAATTAGTATCATAAATAGTTTAAATCACAAATTGTTTTGTTAGCAGGAAATTATAATTATAAACTGTTTTGATCACAAATTGTTTTCTAAGTAGAAGATAATTATTATGAATAGTTTTAAACACATTGTATTCTTAATAAAAAAAACACATATTTTGATAAATAAATCTTAGAAAAAATTATTGTCATGATTATCATAAATAGTCTTAATCACAAATTATTTTCTTATTATAAAATTGTTATTTGAAATGGGTTTAATCTCAAATTAATTTCTTATCAGAAAATTATTATAATAATACCTATGCTTTTGATTAACAATAATATGATCTTACTAAAAGTATCAAAAGAAATACATATCCAACTTTTAATACTGCATACCAAACAAGAAAGGTAGAAAAAAGTATCCAAAGCCGATTATAAAAAAAAGTTTGAAGAGAATATTTAATTGAAACTTGTACATTTCTCTTACAAAATTAAATCGATGCATTTAGTGATACTATACTATTTTTGTTTTCGATTATAAAAACATCATGAATTTAGTGAATGAATGAAATGTTGGATGGCTTTCAATTAAATATTATCAAACATAACTTTAAAATAAAAAAAAAGTTTGTAAGTTTAATTCACATTTGCATTAGAAAACATTGCAATTGTTAAAAAGAAATGTTATAGTGTCTGGGTTTTTTTTTTGTCAAACTATTTGTAATTATCATTATAATATGTATCACGTAAATATTTTATTAATTCATTGCGGGTTCTTTTTTGTTAGAAGTCTGTCGTGTATATCATATTGAAATTATACATTTTAAATTCGTTTTCCTTTCCATTTACTTTGGAACAGAAACTACATTTTATCCAATTTTTAGTCGATCTTAGTCGAGCAGGAAACTCTGAATTAAAGCAGGACACCGTAACTGTTTTACTTTGTGTGTTCTAAGATATTGGTTGTTTTTCTCCGTTTCAATTGATACGTACAATCTTATGACATTTTCTAAATTTTTAAAACATTACTAAATTTATATTAGAATGTATTGCTGAATGGTAACACTACCGGAAAACTAGATGATTCACGTTTTTTTTTAATTGTTTATCACGCCAAATGTTCAGTGTTTTCAACTATTTCACGAAATGTGCATTTTAGTCATTTGGTCACGGTGTTGTCTGTATATTCTTTGATTTGTGGATTTCTTTCCACACTCACTAAAGGAAACACTTAATTGTTTATTTGGTTTTTTTTTTCTTATTCTATTTTGCTTCGTCAGTGAGTTGTTATGTGATATTGGTACTTTTGTGGGTAAATAAGATTGGTTCGACTTCATGATATAGGAAGTATACACCATATTAATTACAATGTAATAAATAGTTTAAATAGATAATTTGTGACATCGCAATAATATTTGACGTTTAGTAGCTGATTTGTGTCAAGTCAGTTCAATAACAATAAACGTGGGTGATTCGAAAGATATTAAAGGGATACTCTACCTCAATTGTAGGAACACAAACCGATAACTTCAAGCAAAACATGAAAACAGACCAATAACAGTGAACAATCTCATTACAGAAAAATAAAGACTGACCATATCCAACCAAAACAAAAAAATTGAAGATCACAAGTGATACAGGGTACGCATCTCAAATATACTAGTCAAAAAAAGAAACGATGCAAGACTTTTTTCAAATTAAAGATGAAGCATTCCGTTTATAGTACCAATATTGAATGTAGTAATTCTTAATGACCATGGAAATATAAATCCGTTAAAAAAAATAACAAAAGTATTTAATGACGTCATTTGGCGAAATTAATATATTTTGACAAAATTTACATAAAACGACAATTTTAAAAACAAAAGTTACAACTAATGATGCCGACCTTTAATTTGAAGGTAAAGACGATGTTTGCCATCAATTCTCTTTGTTTTTAAATCACACAGTTTCTTCGTTTATTTGTAAAGCAAAGTTCGGCTCCACAAGATATCGTTTAAATGTATACATTATCAATTGATTTACCATAGACAGTATGTGTCAAGTGAAATTCAAAAAACTGTAGCAATCTTAAAACTGATCTGAAAGGTTCCAAATTTACAGTTTTTTTTTTTTATATCTAAAGCATTGATTTGAGACGAAAACGTTTTTTTTTTTGTTTTTTTTTTGTGGATTTCAAATACCATATTTTTACCAAAAATTTAAAAAAAAACAATATTTCAACCCATAAGTTACAACATGAACATAACTTGATTAGCATATCGAATATTTTAAAACAAATCTGAAAATCATTCAGTACTAAGAAAATTGTGTGTCGATTTCTTATCCAACTTTCCGCAAAAATAATTTGCATCCTATGACAGTTTTCACAAAAAGTTGGCACAACTTTTTTGATCTTTTGGTCCTCGAAGCTGTTCGACTTTGTGCTTGTTTCGTCTTTCAAACTTTTGTATCTGGGCGTCACTAGTAGATCTTGTGTGGACAATATGCACTTCTGGCGTATTAAAATTTTGAACTTGTTGCCTTTTGTTGGCTGTTGTTCGTGTGTTTTTTTTGTCGATTGTGTCCCCAATTTATTTATATTGTAGTCCTGTGGTGTTGAGTTGTCATTTTAATGTTATATTTCACATGGCTATAAAAGAGGAAGGTTTGGCATGCCACCAAACCATGTTCAACCCACCATTTTTTTCTTTTAAAAATGTCTTGTACCAAGTCAGGAATATGGCCATTGTTATATTATAGTTCGTTTCTGTGTGTGTTACATTTTAACGTTGCGTCGTTTGTTTTCTCTTATTTTTTAGTGTAAATTCAAATTGCGATAAGACGTGTCACGGTACTTGTCTATCCCAAATTCATGTATTTGGTTTTGATGTTATATTTGTTATTCTCGTTGTTTTTTCTGATGCTTGGTCCGTTTCTGTGTGTGTTACATTGTAGTGTTGTGTCGTTGTTCTCTTATTATATTTAATACGTTTTCCTCAGTTTTAGTTTGTTACCCCGATTTTGTTTTTTGTCCATGGATTTATGAGTTTGAACAGCGGTATACTACTGTTACCTTTATTTATTCAAGGAATTTAGTAACTTTCCGACAGGTTTTAATTTTCATTATCATCTATGCATATATTGCAAATGAAAGCTTTTTAAAATAGTGTATCTCATTTTATTTTATGTTTACTACATTTTTGATTAATTTTGTTTCAAAGTCGTGTATCGTTTCTTTTGTTGTCTAGTATATATTATTGAAGTCCTAATCAAAGTATACACTATAACCGCTAGTACAATGAATTAAGGAGCAAATTAAAACTGTACACTTGTGTATATATTAACAGTGTCTTAAATTTATAAACAGATTGACACATGCTATAATAAATCTTGTCAATCACATTTGTTTTCAAGTTATGTCATGTTACCGTTCATTCTTATCAAACACAACGAAAAATTATAATGATAGGTTTTATTCTCAATCAGCTTATGTGTCAACTATATAAATGTATATTCATTTTAAAGCAAGACAATGAAACAGAAGATAGTTGCATATAGATTGTCAGTTTCGCAAACATACATTATCAAGCAAACAGTACAAAAAATATCCCCTCTTAAGCTGTCTAAATGTGTAGACTATTTACACTAGTTTTGACCAAAAGCTCAAACCTTCAAAAGGTTCTACTCTTCCTAATGAAAATCAGTTCGTTAACTTCAAAAGTTTTATAAGGCGTATATGTAACGTGGTCACGTGGTTTTTGTTTTACTCGTGCAATGTAGGTGGTGGTATAGCAAGTAGAGATGGCCTTCGTGTTTTCCTTTTGTCAAATATTTCTTGATTTCTTATACCGTCTGTATTTTCTTGTGACAACGACCTATTTAAACAGGAAACAGATAACTGAAAATCACTATTTATAGAACGTTCACTTGACTTCCGGTAAGTTTTTTCATCGGGAAGTGCCATTAATGAAATCTTTCTTTGGCGTTTATCAAAAGCATGCAAGTTGTGGGTATTCATTGCAGTTTCGTCAACACTTGGTAAATGAGGACGAAATCCCATGTTGGTTGATGCTGGCAATGATTTACACCTTTCTCTTCTTGCTGAAACAGACTCTCTCCTACGTGTAGTGTCCTGTAAAAAGAATTCTTTGTTATAAAATTTCCAGAATCGTACTCGTGATGAAAAATAATAAATTTGTAAATAAACTTTTGCTCATGAAATTACTCATTAGAGCAAAGCAGTAAATATCAATAATAAAAGACATGTGTTAAACATTGATCGATAAATACAATAACAAACAAGGAACATGGTGGAACAGAAAACATAAGGGAGTTAACTCTTGAAGTAAAAGATTAAATTACATAATATTAGTAAGAGACAGAAAGCTCCCAAATGTTACAAACTTGTGTTTGTAAATTGTTTCTAAATAAATTATGCCTGTAAATTATGTGTTTTTTTTCAATCTTTCTATTTTTGAGGACAGGTAAATATTTTGTTAAAATTGTAGGAAAATTAAACAGCCAAATACACTTTAGTCAAAGTGTTGGGTATCCTATCAAACCGGTAAAAAAATGAGAATGCAAATGGGGAAAATGTCAAACAACCCGACCAAAGAGCAGGCATCAGCCAAAGGCTACCAATTGGTCTTCAACGCAGTGAGAAAATCCAACACCCGAGTGTGGTCTTCAGCTGGCCCCTAAATATAATTGTGTTCAGTGAAAACTATATTTAGTTACACGACCATATTTATATCCGAAGTACATGAATGACAACTAATCGATTACACAAGATGGGCATGTCTACAAAAAAATTCTCATAACTTTTTATAATATTTACAATATGTTTTTCTTTTTCAATTTCCTTCTTTTTAGGTGGTGATCCATCTAACCATTTTAATTCATGCTCCGAGAAAAAATAATCCATCGCTTTTCTGACAAAGCATGTTGCTAGAACCTTTAAAAAAAGAAAACGAATGATTATCTTATATCCGATGAAAATACTTATATTATAAACTATGAGTGTAAGGCATACATAATACATTCTGATGCATTTGCTTCAAGTCATGGTAATATTGTTATAAAATGGAGAGTATTAAGTTTTTTGCAAGGTTGATTTATTTCCTCTGCTCGTTGAAAAATTTTGTTTACAAATACTGCAAAAACAAATATGCTATTTCACCACTGTTAAATCATCCATCAAACAAACTTGGTGTTAACACTTGTTATTACGCTGCAGTCATGGGTCTTAGTACAGGTAATGTTGATTCATTTATTTTCGTCGGAATTATTTTTCGTTGAGTTAGGAAACAATAAATTTTCTTGGATAATTGATCTCGTGGATTTGACAAAGTTTACATATAAGTATATACACATAATAACAATGTAATTGTTGAATATTCAAATTTCACCTATACCCACGAAATGAAATCGGTTTCAAACAAATTATATCGGATCCACAGTATTCCGTGTCTTTTTCGTTCTTTTAACGGTATTTTATAAAGTTGAAGGTGATCTAAGCAGTGTGTAATAATCTGTTAAAAATCTGTTAAAAAATCATAACGAATGAACAAGAACTGTCATATTCCTGACTAATGTAAATTTATTTATATGGTGTGCTCTTACATCACTGTCACAGGTTCAGGTAGTGTTTTACCCCGTCATATGCTAAAGGTGCCTGTCCGAAGTCTTACAAGGTGATTCAATGGTCGTCATGTGTTGCTGCATATCATTTTCTTTTTAGTTCATTGATTTTGACATTGATAAGACCGTTAGTTGAATTGTTTTTACATTTTTTTTTATTTCTGGGGCCTTTAATAGCCTACTGTGCTGTATGAGTTTTGTTCATTGTTGAAAGCCGTATGGTTCCCTTTAGTTTTTGATTTGTATGTCATTTGGTCTCTGTTGGATTGTTATCTCATTGGAAATCATGTCAAGGATTTAAGCTCCTTTTTTTAGAGAGATATTCGGAATCCTCTGGTTTCATCCATGTAATATCATTAAAAAGATACCTACCAAACCCTACTTTTCTTTACAACGTTCAATTACGCATTGTTTAAAATGTTATCTTTGAAAATCAAATAATCCTTGTTACTTATTCATAGTTTTTGAAATAAAAAGGGTACCAATGTTAAATAAAGACAAATGTAGAGAGAATCATATCCTACCGTTTCTAATCCTCATATCCCGACAACAAGCCCACGGATCTTTAACTTGTTTTTTTTTACATCCTTTGTTATATGTTTTCTATTTCTAACAGTTTTTTAAAAGCTTATTATTGTCACAAAGGGCAGCGAACATCATTTGTTTTCCTAGCATAACTAAATAAAGACAACAGTAGTATACCGCTGTTAAAAATTCATAAATCGATTGAGAAAAAAACCAAATCCGGTTCACAAATTAAAACTGAGGGAAACGCATCAAATATAAGAGGAGAACTACAACACAACAGAAAAACAACATTAAAATGTAAACAACTATTAAATATATGACTACTTACCATCACAGGAAAAATTATTGATATCTCATGAATACTTTTAACAGCCCATAAAACACCCAAACAAATTATTTGAATGAATGTGAAAAGATGAACCTTCGTCAATGGAACATGTCGTAGATATTCATAATCAGGCTGGTATTTTGGTGGAATAAATATGATTTTTATTCGTTGAACTAGCTGAAAAAAAATCATTCATCCTAATGATACATCCTCATGCACATACATAGAAAAATCTTGATGTGTTGTTTTGTCAAATTACCGTTTTTAGATCTCAATATTGGAATGTGCAAAGAAAGAATTTTTCCTTAGAGGTAATGAGACAATAATTCCATTCTAATGAAGGCTATGTTATGCATTAATTAGGGGAACGATAGGCAGTTCGAAACAAATTCGAATTGTATTCACTTGAAAATAAAATATTAAGCAATTGCTAGTTAGATCACATTTATGTCATTAACCGTTGGTTTAAATAAGCACAGTGTTACAAAATAACAGTAAAACTAAATTTGTTGGTCTCTCCGTTAGAGTCGAAACTTTAAAATGAATTCAAATAGGCTATAATGTACCGTATAGCGAGTTATTTTCGCGGGTGTAAAAAAAGGTTTACGAAATATTTTGGAGGTAATTATTAATTTGGCGGATCCCTAATTTTATCCATTCCTGCTCATCATACATGTGCACTTATGAATTTGAGGAATTTATTTAGGTGATTTTGTTCTTTTCGCGAAAATAAGCAACAATTTACACCCCGCGAAAATAACGCACTATAATGTCTATTGATATAAATGTTTATTTAAAGTTGTAGGGGGACCAGAAGTGTTCGGAGATAAGCACCGACCTTTGATAGGAATACTGACAATCCTAGTCATTCAATATTGGAGTTAAACCCACCTACCACGTGTCAGATTAGTACTCTTCCTCAAAGTAGGCAGGCTAGTGATATGGTAGTTTGACTAATTATACCAAATAGCGAGTAAGATCCCTATATCAGGACAGCCTCTAATTACAAATGTTCTATCATTTATTTAATTCATTTAGATTGCAAATACAATGCAACAATACTCTATTTTGATGTTGTGTATTTGACCTCGTGTGTAAATTTTGTATAAGAACAATAAAGTCTAACATCTAAGGATTGAGATTTTGTACGCTAGACGTACTTTTCAAAAGACTCATCATTGAGGCTTAATTCAAATGAACAAAGGCTAATAAAGTACGAAGTTGGAGGCCATCGAGAACTCCTAATTCCTAAGAGTTTTCTAAAATACACGCCTTGATGTTCGCCTTTCAGGTGTTTCGGATTACGTAATAGCATTAAATCACTCAAAATTCTGTTCAAAGATATGTAACAAACATTATAAGGTAGCTAACCTGCATTCCTTTCAGTGAAGCAACACCCATGTAAAGAAACACACCATATAGTACTGGCATTGGTATGAACTATAAAAACATAGAAATTTAGATCAATATAAATTAATAAAACATTCCATGCATGGTATTTGTGCAATCCACCTTTAGGTAAGGGGAATGTAACATTAATTTTATATTTTGTTCCCCGTGAAATGATGATTTGTTGTAAACACTACAGACACGTGACAGTTTAAAATTGTGCCTGAGTCTTTATTTGTGTTTTTCTGCCTATAGCCCTTACTCATGTAACTAATAACGAAAGGATATTTTGGTCCAGATTTTTTTTTAAATTGCGATTCCAACTCTAGTCATGCACTATTTTAAAGTAAAACAGTTTAGTTGAATAATGTTGAATAAATTAAAGAAAAATACAAAAATACACATACCTTGAGAACAGAAGTTATAAGAACAGCGAATCCACTAAGTATTCCCACAAGTAATGCTGTTACTCTTTGTTCCCTATAAACATGATAAATATTTAAAGACTTTATTGTCATCGGCATCACCAAAACGGGATACAATACTCTGTTGGGTGAAGGATCATATTTCTGTCATAAGGTTACGTGACTTATGCATGTGCATTATATTATAAGTTACATAGATATATATGGGGTCAATACATGCCTTATATATCGTATTAGATCAATAGAACACTGTGTTAGACATTTATCATACCGTTTATCTTAACATGTAACACGTCGACAAATGGTCTATCAAAGTGATCAAGTCTTAATATTGAAAAGAACAAACTTGCATTAACCTATACAAATACAAACGCCAAAATCAACAACTTGTTTTTAATGTGTTTTCTGCATTTCTTTCAATCGTTCATCATTAATTTCTTCGTCTGTTAAAATACTTTTGGATTTTCCTCAACACCTTGTTGTGTTTACAAACGGATGTAACATCACTACTAACCCAATATGAAACATACACGTATTCACGCGGTCGCTTTTAACCAATCATATCCCTAGATATATAGAGGAGGGAAGATACTTTGACAGTCACATCCCTATGACTGTTATCGTCGATTTATCATTAAATATGTCCATTTTTAGTTATTGAATATTCGCGTCATTTCTTTCTTGCTTTGCATACTTTATCTTTTGATTAAACTCTCATATTTATATTTGATAATATGAGAGGTTAATCTTCATGGGGTTAGTCTTTCCTTGTCCACGATTAAGCCTCTCAATTACCTAACACCAAGAAACGTTGGTTTCTCTCCTGGAGCAGCACACTCCGATTCTCTTGTTAAACTCTTAATGTGCGCCAGCGCGGACACGGTGGCTGCCACATACCATGGAAGTCCAAATAACGAAAGAACCACTATCAATATACCAAGAATTAGCATATCTAAATGGTAGCCTCCTCCTTTCTGAAAAAACACAAATAATCGAAGGTTGCTAACGAAATCTAGGTACCAAATAAAACATATGTTTAAGTCTTATTCAAATATGACGTGCTTCTTTCGCTTTGTAAACAAAACCGCGAAATGTAAAAACTAAGCACAGACTCAGAAATGTATATGACAATGGCAGTTACAATATTCCTCTAAAGAAAATACAGAATGTGGCGGGAATAAATATGTAAGCGGGATCCCAACCCTCCCTTAACCTGGGACAGTGGTATAACAATACAACATAAGAACAATTATAAAAATCAGTTGAAAAAGGCTTAACTCATCATATTGATAAAAAATAAACAAACCCTAAGTTTATGAGCTGGTCGATTAACGATAACAGCTGTTATTTGTTGATCCATGAATATCAGGATTGTTGTCAATAGTGCTGGGATAGCTGCGACTAATATTAACCACCAGGGATTTTTATCACTCCAAGGATTTATGAACCAGCCACGGGCAGCATTACTAGGCTGAAATTAAAATATATATTACTGTTCATTCATTTTCTTGGGTATCGATTTTGCGTGAATTGAGGAAAACATTCATTTTCGCGGACATTTGATTTCGTGGTTTCGCCAAACTTCGCATAGACAGCCTATCGAAAATTTGTATGTTGTTGAACATTTGAAATCGTGATTCGCCTATACTAACGAAACCAATGAAAATTGGTATCCAACGAAAAAAAATAATCCACAGAACTCATTATTATTCATGGAACAACAATTTTCGTTGATTTCGTGTTAACAGATAAACCACGAATTCAAATGTTTAACGATTAACATATATTCAATATGCTTTCTATACAGATTTTGGCAAAACCACGAATATTCAAATTTTCAGCAATCTACGAAAATCGATACCCACAAAAATAAATGAATCCAGAGTATGTGTTAATGTTCTATTTCTAGCGTTCAAAATGTTAACAAGCTGTTCCTTTATTTCTCGCTATCATCTTTTTTCCTACTCTTATGGTAGATATTTGTTTAGAAAATTTATTGTGAATGACATTACGATATGGCGACAACTGATACTAAGTATTAGTTTTGTTCCCTGTAGCGAATACTTATTTAGGGTATTCTCTCAATATGTTCGCTTTAGATAAACGTTATTTTTGTCTATATAACGGTATTTTATGCAACTGTCATACAAGTGAGAGGTTTAACTGCTATTAACCAGTTTTTATCCATCATTTTCTACATATGAAAATGCCTATACCAAGTAAGGAATATGAAAATTGTTATTCATTCGTTTTATATGTATAAGCTTTTGATTTTCCTATTTGCGTAGGTAATTTCCTCAGAGTTCTGTATTTTTTCCTCGGAGTTCCGTATTTTTTTAATTCACTTTTTGTCGAGCAATATTATTAATAGATTTAAAGTTGTATCTGGTTTATTCATCTGAATGTTAACATTAAAAAAACATTTTGAATTGTCCGTGCTCTCATCTAATGTACAGAAGTAGTGCTTCACGTTTGTTGTTTTCATATAGATTAGACCGTTGATTTTCCTGTTTGAATGGTTTTAAACTCGTAATTTTTTAGGGGTTCTTTATAGCTTGCTGTTCGGCCAAGGCTCCGTGTTGAAGGCCGTACCTTGACCATTATGGTTTTCTTTCATAAATGTTATTTGGATTGAATGTTTTCTCATTGGCATTCAAACCACATCTTCCTATATCTTTTCATCAACAGGACCTCATACATATCATGCATACCTTAAACTCAGCAGGAACTGATAGTTTTTCTGTCGGAACGCCAACTAATGCATCAACTACAACCATAGATATGATGGAAAGTAAAACTCCAAAGTCACTGATAGTACGCCTTATCTACAATAATAGGAATTACATAATTTAGAGGAGATACAAAGTGAGACAGGAAAAAAAAGAAAGAAAGAACCATATAAACATTCCAGCCAAGGCATCAAGTATAAAGCAATAATAATCTTAACAAAGGTGCTTTTTATTACATATACTAAGGAAATAGTTATCAAAGGTACCAGGATTATTTATTATTATACCGAACTGAACAAAAAAATAACACGACAGATGCCGTAAACGGAGCACCTGATTTCACTCCGGTTTTAGTGGAGTTCGTGTTGTTTCTTATTCATTATGTGTAACTGTTGATGTAAATGTCTTTAGGTTTATGAGTCTTTGTTTACTCCTTGGTTTTGATTGTTATTGTCTTCCTTTTCCATGCACATGCTTATTGACTACATCAGTAGAAGTGTATATTCGCATTGTAGATGATTAGGAGATTAATTATATTTGACATCTTTACCTATTGTGTCTATTTGTTTTGTTCACGCATGGTCGTCGATATAACGGAATTTGATACTGCTGTCATACAAGTAATAGGTTTAGTTAGCATTTACAACCAGATTCAATCCACCTTTTTCTACATAAGGAAATGCCTCTACCAAGTAAGGAATATGACAGTTGTTATCCATTCGTTTGATTTGTTTGCGATTTTGATTTTGTCATTTAATTAGAGTCATTCCGTTTTGAATTGTCCTTGGATTTTAGTAGTTATGTGATTTTGCTTTTGACCTCGTCCACACACGTGATCTCACTCCTTTGCAGTTCATGAGATTGTAAGTGATAACCTTAATTCGTGATTATAATAGTGGTAGCCTTGATTCATGATGTTTTTGTCATTTGATTTTGCCATTTGATTTGGGACTTGACGATTGAAGTTTCCTCGGAGTTCAGTATTTTTGTGATTTTTTTTTTAACATTAATAAACTACATTTAACTTAACGTTAATGATTTGAGAAAATTAAAATCAACTGTTGCCTTTCCTGCAAAAAGACCTGGTTATATTTCTGGAGAAAGTTTACCTATGGTTTTGTAAGGACATTTTTTAAGTAAAAGAAAGTCGAACAATTATAAAAAAAAAAAAACAATCAAATTCTACCTGGCAGCGCAAAAGAAACCTAAAGACAATACAGACTTTTTTTAAACCGATCTACACAAACCCCGCTAAAAAATCGAGCTCCATTTATGATATTAAACCAAAACGTGTTTTGTCGACTATCGACCTTCTCCTTGTTACTTTTGGTCTCCCCTTACTGTGTTTTATGTAAGTTTTTTCTCTTGTTTCTTCTCTTACTATGATATTTTTCATAATCCCGAAAAAAGATAAAAAGTTCGGTTCTTATGCTAAAGAGGGACGAAAATACCAGAGTGACAGTCAACTCACAAATCGTAAATAAACTGACAAATCTTACCGTTGCTGTGGCAAACGTTCCTCCTTTGATATTAACTAAAAATATTGCAATTCCAAATGTTCCTAGGAAAAGCAAACAGGACATAAAGAACACATTCGGCTCATACATTTTGTCGCTACATCCACTTCCGGTAAGATTACCGCCATATTCAGAACAGTAAGCCGGAAGCACACTATTTTTTATAGTACCCGCATCATGAACTGAAATATTGAAATCCCGTTCATAGGCTCTGTTGTTTGAGATGCTCGTTGTATATTCGGACACATTAAAATTAGTTGACCTATTAAACGGAATGGTAAAATTTTCGCAAACGCATGAATTATTTGATGATGCATGGAAGTGAATCGGAAACTTGTCTTCAATCTTAATTAAATTTTCAAACGCTTGGAAAATGAAGATCAGTGCAATAAGGCATGCAAAACATTCTTCTGTAAACCGTGTGATGAATCGAACTAATGCACTTAAGTCTAGTGCAACGATGATGAAAATAATAAATGCTATCCATATTCCAACCCAGCATCTAAAAGGCATATAATCCCAATCTCTGTCCCTGAAAATGAATAAGTATTTCTATTTTAAAAATATGTTGTTATTATATAACTCATTATAGTTAAGAAAAGGATTTTATATTTTTATTTTTATTATTTCAACGCCACTTTTACTTAGTCTTTTGGGCTATTTCGTGACCGCCAGTTTTTATTGGTGGATGAAGTAGAGTGCCCAGGCAAAAAACAACCAACCTTCGATAAGAACACTGACAATTTAAGTCAATCAATGTTAGAGTCGAGTGACTCGAACGAGCAGGATTCGATTTTACAACCTCAGTGTTAACTGGCTATTGTTTACAGTAGTAACTACTCAGACCATTCAGCCCCTTAAGGTCCCTTACAAAAAGTAAATACACTATAACATGCATTATTGCAACGTTATTTTATCTTTGATTTGTTCTATTTAGCCTTAATTGACAATTTTTTCCGAAACAGACAGAATAGGTAAAAAATGCATTTTACAATGCATTTTTTTACCTATTCTGTCTGTTAGTTTTTGATCACACATTGTTAAATATAATGGAATTGTATGCTACTGAAATATGAATAAGTTGTTTAGCTAGCTCTAAATCCAGGTAAATTCCAGCATTTTCTACATAAGCAAAAATATTTTATACTTAGTTATCTTGCTTTTCAAAATTAATAATAAGAAATTAAAAATGCAAAATTTGAGTTTTTTCCTCAAGTTAGATTTTATGGCACTTTTACTGTGTTCATTTTGGGCTTTATGCTATAGATTAGAACTAAACCATTTTCCGTTGCAATTAGTTTGAGGTTCGAACTATTTTGACCGGACAAAAATTTCTTAGTCCATGCAAACTGTATTTTTCAATACAATATTGATTTCTCTTGATTAAACATCCCCCTACAATTCCATAAATAGACACATTCTGTTAATTTTCAAATTAAATGTAGGTGATACTTATTATATTGTATAGGATTACAGGTGAATGTAGGTGAATGTATGTGATACTTATTATCTGGTATAGGATTACAGGAAAATGTAGGTGAATGTAGGTGAATGTAGATGGTACTTATTATCTGGTATATGATTACAGGTGAATGTAGGTGATACTAAGAAATACAGGTAATACTTACACGCAAAAGTTATACAGTATCATCTCTAATACCAACATTGGACCTGTACTTCCTAAGATATTCATTGGCTGACCAGAAAATAAGGCAAACACTACTCCAGTAATAGCCGCGGCTAATATACACTCCATTGGTCCCTGGGATATAAAGATACACTGCATGAATGCATGCGTTTACTTTCAATTTAGTAGATGCTGTTTGTGCTGTTTTGTAAATTTTTGTTTGATTTGAGATTGTAACATAGTAATGTATGCTGTAACCATATTTTGACTATTTATCTATTATGTCTGTTTTGTTCACGCATCGTTGTATTTATGACGGAACAAGTGCAAGGTTTGGCGCTGTGAAACCAGGTTTGGTCGACCATTTTCTACATTTGAAAATGTCTGTACCAAGTCAGGTATATTACAGGTATACATGTATCGAGAAAAATAATCGTAAAATAATGAGTAACGGTTTTCAAGTATTGAGATTGGATCGTGCAGGATATGGTATATGATCGTGGTCGAAATCAATCGAAAAGACACATGCAAGGCCAATAAAAATCTAAAATCAATGACTTATGAAGACAAATTTCTTGAAACAATAAAACTCTTCGTCATAATGGTTCAACATTATGATCAGTATCTGACAAAAATCCAGGTTTAAAAGTACACCATTTTTTTTTAACAAAACTACAAAAAACTCATAAACATTATATAGACGCAGAAAAGTAAACAAACAACAAAACTTTTTTTGTGAAAAAAATGTCGTTCCATATAACTGTTCAAAATGATTCTTAAGTTATTTAGCATTTGTTCAATCAAAAATTTTGAAAGAATGTTGAAAAATTAGTATTTTATTGGTAATTCGAATCGTGAAAGATTGGGAATCGAAATTTGATAACCTTGGAAAGGATCGTGAAATATCTCGTACCGCTTATTTCTTATTGCAAAAATCCAACAAAAACGATCACAGTATTCTTTTATTACACGTTTATTAAATGTGTAATTAGGATAGAATATGACTGCATTTAATTTACTTCATCTGGTTCCTTTTTTTGTTGAAGAATAGGGCTAAGATAGTTCAATCGGATCTGATTATTGTATCGTTCGATTTCACATTGTAAATAAGTTATTACTACATAAATGTAATTTTATATCGCACATACGAGGGTTGTCCGTCAAGTTTGAGGACAATCTCAATAAAAAATTAATTACCCGTCTGAAATAAATAAAACAAGTAAATAATTAATGCCATGCTTTACGGAATAAGTGTACACAATTTGATGTCAGTACCTGCTTAAATAATCGTATTTTCATCAATTTAAAAATCATAAGAAACTCTCATCCGGAGCACCCAATCAAATGTTTCTGACTTTCCAACGTTCGACGACGTCAACAAATTAACTTTTCTCAACGTAGTATCCTTTCAAAACAACACATTTTTTACATCTCTTTAACCAGTCATCAAATATTTTTTCAAACAGTTCTATTTTCATTTTTTTTAAGATTATGTTCATTACTTCCTATCTTAGTTCAGGTAAATCGTCGAACCATTGTCCACGGAGAAAAGATTTGATACGCGGGAATACCGCAAAATACATTGGTTCTATTTCAGGGCTATACGGAAGATGTTTCAGACATTCGAATACAAGGAAAACAATTTAGATGACTTTTTGATAAGTGTTTGACGGTACATTGTCTTGGTGACTGTTGTTGTGTAGTTTCTGGATCGTAGTAATGAAACCAGCTTTTGTCAGTTATAGTTAATCTGTCTAGAAATCATATGCAACCACGAGAAACTTGACAATTCTATTCTTGTTATTAAATGTTTTGCTGTAAGAAGTCGTAGTACTCATCTAGCATATAATTGATTCATAAATTATTTAAATCATTTGCTAAAATGTTGTGCGCTTCAGTCTCAGAAATATTATATGTGTCTGCAACTTTGCAAACTGCTAGTCGCTGGTCACTATTGATAACGTTCAGAACTTCATCTTTTATTACATCTGATTCCCTTACAGATGGTCTACCTTCCCGCGTGCATTGTCTTCCAAATTGCTTCTTCAGCCCCCAAACCTATTATGCAACTTGAATACCAATGAATGACTAACTTTAAAGTTTCTCAGACGGTTTTACGGTGTTTCTTTTGGCGTTTTTCCGAAGTCTTTACAAAACTTTATAACCGCCCTCCGCTCCACCTTTTCCGTGAATTTCCATTTTTTCAGTGATGCAAATTCTGGATTCAGTGCTTAACTCGAGACTTCTCCAACATTTCGATGTTTTGAACAATCAAATATAGCAGGTTTAACATCAAGACTATTTCAAATCGATGTGACAATGCAAGTTTAATGTATTTTTTGTCGGATTTTGAAACTTAAAATAACAAAAATTAAAAACACCAGCCTGCATCTTAGGTGATATTTTCGTCATGCTCCGGGTACCCATTGCTTATATTTATATGAAGTAAGTGATATTGTTTCGCATTTAAAATTGGACAAATATTGATCATGTTGATGTAAGCGATAAAGTTCAAGATTACAAATTTGCAATTTTTTTTACCTGAAATGCTATTTCTATGCAGACTTCAGCTTGTCCACGAAGTTTACGGACAACCCACGTACATCATAATACATCATAATGGAGAGAAATTCTTGTATGTCATTCGGTGTCTCATTTGCAGTCATACCACAACTGGTTATTTTCATGTTTTTCAACCTATTCGAATTGATTTAAAAAGATGGTATAAAATACAATAATAAGTTATGTATAATTCTATTTTTGCTTTTCAATCAACAGAATATATGATAAATATTTCTAATCAATAAATAAAATACCATAAAATTATCAATTTCGTCTCCAAGTAATCCACCAAAGGTCACATTCGGGGCCAAGGTCGCTAGGAATAAATATATAAATGACGCAAAACACTGTATATGTAAACCATCAGTAAAGTCACTCTTATACCACGGTATTTTTCTCTTAACGTCTGCCACAAGACCACCAAATAACCTGAAAATCAATCCATTAGATATAAGGTGGTAGACCTTGATTCAGGGAGATTACCCTTTAAATCAGTTATGTGTTCGTAAAAGTAAAGTTTCATCGACGTATTTTAAGCTTCGCCTATATTTATGAAAATGGTTGACACAAACACACTAATGATTTAAAGAGTTATTTCCCTTAACCTAGGTCTACCTCCTTAATGAGAGTATGCAACATGCTTTCTTTTCACGTATGTGACCTAGCTAATCAAATTATATACAGGATTTGTAATAACATAAGCAACACGACAGGTGCCACATGTGGAGAAGGATCTGCTTACCCTTGCGGAGAACTTGATGTCACCTCCAGGGTTCGTGAAAAGGTATTAGTAAAAGATAACGAATGGGATTATATACTTAATCGTACTGTATGCAAATTTTTAATATATTAACTTTTTTTGCATTTGATTATTTGGGTGATAATGTCTATAGTTAACAATAGTACCAGGATTATAATTTAATACGCCAGACGCGCGTTTCGTCTACATAAGACTCATCAGTGACGCTTAGATCAAAACAGTTAAAAAGCCAAACAAATACAAAGTTGAAGATCATTGAGGATCCAAAATTTTAAAAAGTTGTGCCAAATACGGCTAAGGTAATCTACTCCTGGGCGTAAGAAAATCCTTAGATTTTCGAAAAATTCAAAGTTTTGTAAACAGAAAATTTATAAAAATGACCATATAATTGATATTCATGTCAACACCGAACTGCTGACTACTGGGCTGGTGATACCCTCGGGGACGAAACTTCCACAAGCAGTGGCATCGACCCAGTGGTGTAAATAGTTATCAAAAGTACCAGGATTATAATTTAATACACCAGACGCGCGTTTCGTCTACATAAGACTCATCAGTGACGCTCAGATCAAAACAGTTAAAACGCCAAACAAATACAAAGTTGAAGATCATTGAGGACCCAAAATTTCAAAAAGTTGTGCCAAATACGGCTAAGGTAATCTACTCCTGGGCGTAAGAAAATCCTTAGATTTTCGAAAAATTCAAAGTTTTGTAAACAGAAAATTTATAAAAATGACCATATAATTGATATTCATGTCAACACCGAAGTGCTGACTACTGGGCTGGTGATACCCTCGGGGACGAAACGTCCACCAGCAGTGTCATCGACCCAGTGGTGTAAATAGTTATCAAAAGTACCAGGATTATAATTTAATACACCAGACGCGCGTTTCGTCTACATAAGACTCATCAGTGACGCTCAGATCAAAACAGTTAAAACGCCAAACAAATACAAAGTTGAAGATCATTGAGGACCCAAAATTTCAAAAATTTGTGCCAAATATGGCTAAGGTAATCTACTCCTGGGCGTAAGAAAATCCTTAGATTTTCGAAAAATTCAAAGTTTTGTAAACAGAAAATTTATAAAAATGACCATATAATTGATATTCATGTCAACACCGAAGTGCTGACTACTGGGCTGGTGATACCCTCGGGGACGAAACGTCCACCAGCAGTGTCATCGACCCAGTGGTGTAAATAGTTATCAAAAGTACCAGGATTATAATTTAATACACCAGACGCGCGTTTCGTCTACATAAGACTCATCAGTGACGCTCAGATCAAAACAGTTAAAACGCCAAACAAATACAAAGTTGAAGATCATTGAGGACCCAAAATTTCAAAAATTTGTGCCAAATATGGCTAAGGTAATCTACTCCTGGGCGTAAGAAAATCCTTAGATTTTCGAAAAATTCAAAGTTTTGTAAACAGAAAATTTATAAAAATGACCATATAATTGATATTCATGTCAACACCGAAGTGCTGACTACTGGGCTGGTGATACCCTAATCGACACCCTCTGAGCCTAAGGTTTACCGATCCATGAGTTTATCTTTTTTCTCATCGTCCTTCTAATAACATAGTACAAAATGGAATCATAAGTCGCTCATTATAATTAAATAAACATACTGCCTTTGAATGAAGGTGTAAGTGCTGCACACAATCACATTCTGTGGTTTATCAAATATTAAGCTTTTCAATTATCAAAATCAGTGTTTGTCAAACTGCTATGTACCTCATGAAATGTTTCCCTTAACGTGTTTGGTTTTGTTTTTTTTTTATTTTTGTCAAAGACTATGATAGAATCATATTAAATATTTTATCAAACTTTTCTGAAAACTTTACGATCATCATGTTTTTGTCGTTGAGTTTAGTGCCCCCTTCAGATGATAGAATCATCCATCATTGGAGGATATTATTTTGGCTTTGGCTTTGTGCACCTCAGTGTTCCTGTTGTTCCTGTTGTTTCTGTGTTTTCCTCTTATAATTTCGGTGTTTCCCTATGCTTTATTTGTAGCCCGAATGTGTTTTCTTTCAATCGATTTATGAATTTTGAACACCGGTAAAATATTGTTGGCAATTACATTATTAACTTTTGAAAAAGGAGGTGACAGAGGTCTTTTACCGGGATGCCATGATTTGAAGAGTATATTAATAGTTAGTCTATCTTATATATAATTATTACCTGCCAGTCCTTTGCAGGGTGGCATCTATATGAGTTTGAGGTTCTTCTTTTTAAAGGATTGACCTGCTTTTCGAGTCTCCTGCAATTTAAATAAGAAAAATTTAAGCAAATATTAATGAAAACTGCCGAAGGAAAATTCAAAACGGAAAGTCACTTATCAAATGGGAAATGGTACAGTGTTCCGATGTTTATCAATAATATACTACATGTATCAATTAGCTTATACGCATTCCAGTTGCATTATCTTGATCCTATCAAACGCTCGACTATTTGAAACAACATAATGATTGAAAAATCTACTTTCGTGTTCCCGACTTTGGACAAAAATGTTGGACATGTCTTTCAGGACGGAAATAGTGGGTTAAATCTGATTGTATACCTATCTAAACATCCCATTTGTATGACCATTCTTTATAGCTCCGTACGCGTTATAATGTCAAAACCCATCTGATTCAACTAATTAACGAGCCAATAAGATTGCCATATACCTTTCACAACCACACATACAGCACAGACATAGCACAGAACTTATATTATCCAAACAAAAATAGATAACAGTATTGCAACATGTGCACAAAAAAACTGCAAACTTTTTGAGACTTTTGTAGACGAAATGCGCGTCTGACGTAAGTCTTTAATGTTAGTACTGGTATCTATGATGGGTTTATTTTAGTTTAAAACTATAAGAAAAGCGTTATCGATCATTCAAATTGGTCATCAATAAATGTTAGTAAATGCAACAGTAGTATACTGGTGTGTAAAAGACATTACGAAGATCAATTTCTGGTTTAAAACAATTGAGGGGAACGCATTTGTTAGAGAAAAAGAGAATAAACTACCGGAACAACAGGAGCACTGAAATACAACAAAAACAAACGTCACCATACATAGAAACAAATTATTTTATGGCAAGTCCCATATTCCTGATTTAGTACAGGATATTTTAAGAAAAAGTGGAAGATAGAACATGGTTAAATGACTAGCCAAACCTTCCGCTTTATGACAATATTAATAAGATTTTGCTAAAATGATAACACCACGTGACAGAACTTTTTTGTGTTTGTAAATATCTATACTGTATATCAATTCAACATTTTAACAAAGGTACGCGAGTGATTTTGCATAGTCAATAAAAGACACATTTTTGCATATTTATTCGTCGCTTGTTTTGTTCAATTTGGCAACGTGGGAGGATTAAACTATAACTGTAGTATTTTCAAATATAATTTAATCCGCTTATTCAAACCTTTGTAGGTAAAGTATCCGGAGGTTCTATTCTTGTAGATGGATTCCAACATCCAGGAGGCAGCACTGTTGTTTGACTGGTGAATTCCTGAATTCCGGTAAGTAAATCTATCTCCGATTCAGCCTTGTATGCTACTTCCCTAAAAATCTAAAGCAAATAATTTCATTGAGAATTACTTTTTTATTCTTTTTTTCTCTATTGTATTCGTATTATTCGATCTATTCAGTGTTTCAATGTCTGTTGTTCATATTTTTGACATTTTCTTGTTTCCCTTTTCAAGCATGTTGTTATCTGTCCTTCTTCATCTTTCGATATCAATGTCAACCTTGATTTTTGTTTACCTTTCACATAAACTATGGTTAGCTTAGCTGTGTTTGGCAAAACTTTTAGGAATTTTGGTCCTCAATGCTCTTCAACTTCGTACTTTATTTGACCTTTTTAACTTTTTTGGATTCGAGCGTCACTGATGAGTCTTTTGAAGACGAAACGCGCGTTTGGCGTATATACAAAATTTAGTCCTGGTCTCTATGATGAGTTTATATAAAACAATATAATTTCTTTTTAATATTTTATATTTAAAATAAATAGCATTGATGATCATTAATCGTCCGATAAGTCATGTAAGTTGTCTACATTGATTATGCTGTACAACAAGCCTGTCAACAATGAGGTTGTGAATTCGAATCGCCCACAGGGTAGGTGCTCTCGACTCTAATCTTAATTGACAATGATTGCTAGTTTTCCTATCAAAGATCGGTGGTTCTCTCACGGCACTCCGTTTCCCTCTACTAATACATGTAATAAAAGCTGTCTATCTAGATAAGAGTCCCATACACAAACAAACATAAAAAATCTTTAAACTTAAAATGTTGATATCGTTCGTTTTGATTTATTTTTATTTGAATACCCTAAAAATTTTATTTCCACTGATGGTATGAGATTTGAAAAAAATGCAGGTTGAATTTGGAAACTCAAAGTAAACAAACTTAAGGATCTTTTGATTGGCATTATAATCATGATTATTCTATATAAAGATGATTAAAAAGATAATTTACTTATCATGAAAAAGGTTGAAATTTAACAAAGAGGACATTTAAAACAGTATTGAAATTCAAAAGTAAATAGTTGAATAAATGCGAGGAAACATGCACAAAAATTTGAGGAGAACATACGAAAATCACAATATAGAAATGTAACTCACATCAAATTGCCCAACTTATAACTTTTTCAACTTTCTTATCTGGGAAGGATTCATTTTTTTCTTAATATTCATTTAAGCGTACTTATGACTCTTTTGTACACGTTTCTGGCGCAAATACACTATTTCAATCCTGGTATCTATGATGAGTTCATTTGTCAGGCGTACCTCTGCTCCTAGTATCAAATAAAATTAATAGAAAATAAGTAATTATTTTTCGCCTTGCGCGACACAGTCAATTTAGTTAAACCTTCCCTTACTTCGACATATGATTTCCGTCCCTGCTCTTATCCACTTAATTACTTACATCGTCTGTGATCAGTGTGCCCATACATCGAGCAGCTTCCTCTGCTGGTTCCAAATTCCCTTTTGGAACCAGTAAAATAAACAGGAAACGAGTTGGTAGATCAACTTCCGTTATCATTCCAATATCACTAGCAGTTTGAAGTCGTACAAAAGCACACAGATTTCCCATCAAACCTTCGACTTCACCAACCATGATATTCATTACTTCGGAACCTGGTGGTATCTTCTTCTTAAACTTCGAATTCCTCTGATAACAAAAAAATATTTCAAATGTATAACCAGGGGTAAAAGTAAAACTATGAGGAAAATTCAAAACTGAAAATCCCTATTGAAATGGCAATTCAAAGGCTCAAACACATCAATCATTGATAATAACTGTCAATTTCCAGAATTAGTACAGGCATTTTCCTATGTAGAAAATTTTGGATACTTTCGTTGTCAATATAATGGAATTTAATGCGACTGTCGTACAAGTGAGATGTTTAGCTAGCTATCAAACAAGGTTTAATCCACCTTTTTCTAAATGAGAAAATGACCAAATTCATGAATACTAGTATGACAGTTGTTATCCATTTGTGTGATGTGTTTGAGATTTTGATTTAGCCTTTTGATAACGGACTTTTCAGATTGAGTTCGGTATTTTTATTATTTAACTTTTTAAATACCTTATATACCAAAACATATAAAAAAAACATGAAAACAATACTTATAAATTCTGTAACAGTTGATGTTTTTAAAAGACCAAATTTATCTTAGGTTCACTAACCTAAAGGAGTCAAAACCTGGGTTCGACTACTGAGCTAATATTAGCCTCGGAATACCCACAGAAGTAAAGATTGTTGATCAATAAAAATCTACATAAGACAATGCTTGTACCAAGTCAGAAATATGACAATTTTGTTGTCCTTTCGTTTGATGTGTTTGAGCCTATTGATTTTGTAATTTGATTATGGACTTTCCGTTTAGAATTTTCCTCGGAGTTCATTATTTTTGTCATTTTACTTTTTAATTGATAGGCCCATTGAATATATATATAAAGACGAATATTTTTCTTGTCTAATTGATTAAGAGAAATCTCCATATCATCTAGATGATGATTCTAGGATTAAAACTTCCTCATTATCATATATGTTTATTTATATCTATTTATAAAAATATAACATATCTGTAGTTTCTTATACATGATTTTTTATTACTAATGTATAAAAAAAGAAGATGTGGTATGATTGCCAATGAGACAACTATCCACAAAAGACCAAAATGACACAGACATTAACAACTATAGGTCACCGTACGGCCTTCAACAATGAGCAAAGCCCATACCGCATAGTGAGCTATAAAAGGCCCCGATAAGACAATGTAAAACAATTCAAAAGAGAAAACTAACGGCCTTATTTATGTAAAAAAAATGAACGAAAAACAAATATGTAACACATGGTTTTTGCTTTTATCTAGCTGTCAGTAACTGGGAGTAAACTCAAATCATACTTTTGTGTTAGTTTTTCAAAATTTGTAATACAATTTGTTAATCAACGTTTACTTTTATTGTATTATATCTCGTTTCACTATTTTCAATATGTACCACCTTCGATGTACATGTATTTAGTATGACGATAAATTTTCAAATTTGTTCTCATATAATGTGGATCATAAGTGTTTATCATTTTTTATAAAGATTATATAGTTGGTTTTTCCTGTTTGATATTTTACACTAGTCATCTTGGGCCCTTTCTACTTACTGTTCAGTAAATTGAAATGCATTGATTAATATGTAAATGTCGCGTCTGCTTTGATCAACTTGAAAATGATACAAAAACGTTTACCTCTCCATCCGAAAGTGCAACTTCGTTTCTATGATCGGATGTTCCGTTCTCAGTACTGTCCAATGTTTCAGTAGACTCCGAACTATGGTTATATGCCTCTAAAAAAGAAAATATTCGTTTTCTGACATTTCTCATTTAAGTCGTTAATCCTCCGAGCCACGTGATACTAATAGGGGTCTAGATGGATTTGTAGAATGGTAAATAATTGGTACCAAAAAAATAGTATAAAGAAAATAAAATAAAATGTTAAAGAATCTAATAATGATGATCATGTATGAATGAATATAGATAATGGACTGGAAAATAATGAATAAGGAAAAACGGATTAATGAATATAGATAATGGACTGAAAAATAAAGAATAAGGAAAAACGGATTAAAATAATACAAAGTGAGACGTCCCTATCGAGACAATTACTAAATTGTGCTGAGTTTTGTTCCAGTGAGTTTATTTTCAAGTGTATTACAATGTTAAAGCTGGCATATGAAAATATGTGATGTACATTGTTTGTATATTTTAAGAAAATTTATAATGATTTTTAAGAGCTTTAAAAATACTTTATAGAAGGAAAGCGAGCTTTTCTTCTTTCCTATCACATGTTAAATGTTCGAATAGTGTTGTTATTCTGTATAATGTATAGCTGTTTATTACATGTAAATAAAGGCAACAGTAGTATACCGCTGTTCAAAACTCGTAAATCTAGGGCAAAAAAAACAAAATCGGGGTAACAAACTAAAACTGAGGGAAACGCATTAAATATTAGAGGAGAACAACGACACAACATTAAAATGTAACACACACAGCAACGGACTAAGCATTAGACAAAATCCGATGAGAATAACCAATATAACATCAAAACCAAATACAAATACAAATGTAAACCATTGTATTAGTGTTTTAATGAAATCAAAATGACTTAAACACTAGGAGCTATTTTACCGGCTCCGGCAAAAAAGCGATTCATATAGAGCTTTGCTATTTTGCCGGTCATAATTAAGATTAAAATAGGAGTATATTAAGAATAGAAAAAATATAGAAACATACACGTCAATAAGATATCGGTAAACAAATATGTCACCTTAATAAACATATTTACAAAACGTGAATATTAAAATTGATATTATATTCTGTAATTCTCTAAAAATCTGCCCCTTTTAAAATATTTAAAAAAAAAAAAACATAAATATTAAAATTGATACCACTACTTTTTTCTTTAATAGGAAGTCTATAAAAAACCATTTCTATCTAAAAAAATATAATACAGATAAGCAAAGAATACGAACCCATTTAAAAATCAACATTCTGATGAAAACTTTTAATAAAAATATCCTATTAGTTTTGAAATAAAGCGTAACACCCAACAACCTCAAACTGCTTTACGAGCGATACAAAATATGAGTGTCTTGCTCTTTGGTGAATTTCTTTTTTAAGTCTGGCACCGAAAAGGTGATGCCACTGCAGTCTTGAACGGAAATGCATACACTTGTTTCTTTTTGCATGTTTGGGTCTGCATCACTTTTGCAAAAAATGTAGATATATACATTTCAACAAAAAACATTCCCCGTTTCCTTTCTCAATTTTATAGAATGAATGCTGTCAATAGCTTGATTTATATGCATTGTGTGTACAACGATTTTTGTTATTAATCTTATAATATTTTATTACACCATAGATAATAGATTATTAAAGTTTATCTGGTTTTTATGAATTTCATAGTCCTCGTTTCACGTTTTCACAGTCACACGTATTTGTCGTTTTCAAAGAGCTCCAAACCCTGCTGTAGCTCTTTATATCAGTCGTTTGATCCAAGAAAGATAACCGCCTACTTAAATTTATACTTACGATTTGTATGACTCTTTGACTCATTCGGGGTATCTCGGTCTTCGTCTTCACTCTGACTATGATTTTCAGATAATTGTATCCCCGACTTTATCTTTGGCAGACTTTTTGGCAGAATGTTATGAAGATGTTTATGAAGCGTCTTGTGTTTGTGTTTCTTTAAGAGAACAGTTCTGACATGGTTCAATAATAAGGGCTGTAAAGTTCCATCACTGGACCAATGTTCAAGTAACAAATCTGGAATCAAGAAAGGTGATAAAAAAAATCTTAAATTAAGCAACAGATGATAAAATTCAGAAATCGAGCAATAGATGACTGAATCAAGCAACAGATGATAAAATTCTGAAATTATAAAATTCTGGAATCAAGCAGTAGATTATAAAATTCTGGAAACAAGCAACTGATGATCAAACTCTGAAATCAAGCAAAAGATGATAAAATTCTGGAATCAAGCAATAGATTATAAAATTCTTGAATCAAGCAACAGATGATGAAATTCTGGAATTAAGCAACAGATGATAAAATTCTGGAATCAAGCAACAGATGATAAAATTCTGGAATAAGGCAACAGATAAAAAACTCTGGCATCAAGCAACAGATGATAAAATTCTGGAATTAATGACGCACTTACGTGTAGGTGATTATGTTATTATACAGTTATATTGGCGAACAATTTGTGATTGTGTGATTACTTAGACACCCCCAGGGTGTCTTTAATTCCTTCTTACCTACTATTTCGTGCATAGATGTCGCTTCTAGGTCAAGCAGCACAGGATTGGCTGTTACAATCAGATGTAACTCTGTTAGATACTGCATACTCAATGATGACACGTGAGGCTTGGACCATCGTTTACCATCCTCCTCGAGTTCCTCCTCAAACTTCACCCAACTGTGTAAAAAAAGAGAAAATATGAGACACGTTATCAATATATTAAAAATCTTAATAATAAAAATACCGAACTCCGACAACAATTCAAAACGTAAAGTCGGTAATCAAATTGCACCATCTCAAGGGCTTAAATGCACCAAACAAATGGATAACAGCAGTTAATGATTACTCCTTATTTGGTACAGCCATTATCTTTTATAGAAATTGGTCGATTAATAGTTATCAAAGGTACCAGGATTATAATTTTGTACGCCAGACGCGCGTTTCGTCTACATAAGACTCATCAGTGACGCTCATATCAAAATATTTATAAAGCCAAACAAGTACAAAGTTGAAGAGCATTGAGGATCCAAAATTCCAAAAAGTTGTGCCAAATACGGCTAAGGTAATCTATGCCTGGGATAAGAAAATCCTTAGTTTTTCGTAAAATTCAAAGTTTTGTAAACAGGAAATTTATAAAAATGACCACATTACTGATATTCATGTCAACACTAATACTGGGCTGGTGATACCCTCGTGGACGAAACCAGATTGTTATGCTAGCTAAACCTCTGACATTGACAAAAAGACGCATGTATTTTTTTGGTTCAAACCACCATTATTTCTTTAAATGTCCTGTACTAAGTCAGGAATACGGCAGCTGTTATCGATAAGTTCGTTTCTATGCATGTTTGTGTTTGTTTTTGTTGCAGTTCAGTGTTTCAGTTGTTCCGTTGTTTTTCTCTTATAGTTGGTTAATGTGCTTCCATCTGCTTTGGTTTGTTACCCGGATGTGTTTTCGCTTAGTGGATTTGTGCAATTAACTGCTAGTAGTCTGATGTTATTTATGTATTATTGTCATTTTGTTTATTTTCTTTGGTTACATCTTCTGACATCAGACTCGGACTTCTCTTGAACTGAATTTTAATGTGCGTATTGTTATGCGTTTACTTTTCTGCATTGGCTAGAGGTATAGGGGGAGGGTTGAGATCTCACAAACATGTTTAACCCCGCCGCATTTTTGCGCCTGTCCCAAGTCAGGAGCCTCTGGCCTTTGATAGTCTTGTATCATTTTAACTTTTAGTTTCTTGTGTACAATTTGGAGTTTAGTATGGTGTTCATTATCACTGAACCAGTATATATTTGTGTAGGGGCCAGCTGAAGGACGCCACCGGGTGCGAGATTTTCACGTTGCATTGAAGACCTGTTGGTGCCCTCCCGCTGTTGTCTGGTCTATGGTCGGGTTGTTATCTCTTTGACACATTCCCCATTTCCATTCTCAATTTTATTATGGTAATTGAACAGCGGTATACTACTGTTTCCTTTATTTGCTACAACAGAAAATGCATTTTCTCTCATACTCCTTGTGTCTGGATAAACAAATGCAACTTATGACTATCTTAATTATACTCCAACACTCGCCAGACATGTCTGCAATTATAAATACACGTATGAAAGTGTGCAAATGTTCGCTAATGAAAAATTAACAGATAAAGCGTCATTAAAACTGCTGTATGATGCCAATGAGAGAAATATCCACCAGTGACCAAATGAAGTTTTTAGCATGTAATCGAAGTACAAGTAAGAAATGTTTCTTAAGGTGGTACCCGAAACCTTGACTGAAATCAATTTGTCTCGTTTAATTATTTTGATATGAGCGTCACTGATGAGTCTTATGTAGACGAAACGCGCGTCTTGCGTACTAAATTATAATCCTGGTACCTTTGATAACTATTTACACCACTGGGTCGATGCCACTGCTGGTGGACGTTTCGTCCCCGAGGGTATCACCAGTCCAGTAGTCAGCACTCCGGTGTTGACATGAATATCAATAATGTGGTCATTTTTATAAATTTCCTGTTTACCAAATTTTGAATTTTTCGAAAAACTAAGGATTTTCTTATCCCAGGCATAGATTACCTTAGCCGTATTTGGCACAACTTTTTGGAATTTTGGATCCTCAATGCTCTTCAATTTTGTACTTGTTTGGCTATATAAATATTTTGATATGAGCGTCACTGATGAGTCTTATGTAGACGAAACGCGCGTCTGGCGTACTAAATTATAATCCTGGTACCTTGGATAACTATTAATTTTTATAAATATCTTACAAAATATTTACTTTGACCCTTTCACGAAAATATAAATTTTAGAAAAAAAAATGAACCAACGATTTCACCAGAAAAATTTCATTGTTTATATAACAGTTTGACAAACACTAATAGTTATCGTTGGGAAGCTTAATATTTCCTTAAAAATACAACATTTTAGATTAAAACGTTTATCTGTTTTTCCCAAGTTACTGTATCTCCCTGTAGTGTAAGGAACCACCTTATTACCTACCGCCTGACTTCCTTCCAAACAGATTCGTCATGGAATGGCCTCAAAGCATCCATTTGACAAAACACAAAATGACAAACCTCGCTTTCATCTTTGTCAATAACAATATCTGGAATACCATTGGTCTTTTGATTTCCTTCCACAGACATTTCTTTAAAGAAAACCAATATATAAGTATTCGACTGTCAATTATGTAAATCAGAGTATTATAATAGTATATATATATACCAGTTTCCCCAGAGGGCATAAATGAAAAAACATAGAACGAGTCCTTCATTTTCCTGTGACCACCTGTTTCAAACAACGCCGGATTTAGTACTGGCTTTACAGTTCGAAATTATTTTTAAAAATAACAGTTTAAATTACAGGTTTCCATTGATTCCGGATGATGTATAAGTACGTTGCCACGTTCAATTATTTTACCTCATTATATAAAACTTATTTTTTCAATCATTATTAGACTGCTATTCGTTTGGGAGGCTTAAATATGTAGTTTCTGTTGTAATTGCCCTACCGTTGTCTAATTTATACCATCCTGGATCGGTTAGGACATTTTTGATCTTTTTGTTTGAGGACTGCCCTCAATGCAGTTATAACATCTCAACTGTCACAACCTTTGGAAATCTAGAGTTGTGCCAGTTCACACCGAAAATAACTACTTTCATTTGGCATATCTTAGTAATCTTTGCGCCGTGTTTGGAAATTTTAAAAATTGTATCAGCGTCTGTGGTGTTCGCTTAAATTGTATAAATTCAAGATTTAGAAAAAGTATCTCTGTTTGAATATATTGACATGATTCATTTGACATCGTGCTATTATTGAAGAAGGATATCTGTTATCCGAAATATCTAATATTTGTATATTTTATAGTTATTTAATGGTGATGTTGTACCCTTTTTGACTTGTTATATATTATATTTTGTAGTGTACAGAATCATATTACATGATCCATCGCCCTGTAAGATTGATCGTTGACTATTTATTCAGTCATTTTATATATATATATATATATATTGTAGTTATGATACTAGCATTACACAATAAAAAATAATTACTATTTCATGATACTGTTATCATATTGTTCTCAAGGCTTGCGGTCATGAAACTTTCGAGTATATTTGTCGTACTCAGACTAAGAAATCAACCAATCAAATTATCCGTTTTGGTGTTTCAAGTACAAATTGTGTACTCTGGGTACCGAGTAAAGTTTTCTGGCCAAAGGTTCAGATCATTAAAGATGGTATATTTTGGTATTAATGTTGATTCACTCAGGTCTTTGCATCGTTTCTTGGCATGTTCCTTTAATATATTTTATGATGGCATGATAAAACATGATCATTAAAACATAATTTTTCAATCAGTTTTATTGAGGTCTGGGGCTTGGATATCAGTATAAAATTATAACTGCTAGTACTGTCCCTTGATTGGTCACCGTATGGCCTTCAACAATTAGTTTAATTTGTACCTTATATAATTATTTTTGATTAATGTGTACTGAGATTCATCCCGTTAATTAAATCTAAAACGCAGTTACTGTTGAAAAGTGAAATTTAACGTGTACAAATCATATTTTACATATACATGTAAGACATATGATTTATGTGCATTTCTATGATAATCTATCTTGTTACTACGTTATTATATATTTATACAATTGTGAGACAACAACAATTTTTTTTTTATAGGTCATGACGCGAATATTAAATAAACTATGAAATATGAAATAGTAAGAAATAGTTACCTATAATGCAGGACTACTGCATGTATGAGAGTGAATATGTACAATGTACATGTATCAATGACTTATTTTTCCGGGAATTTTCGTTACCCTTCGGGTCAAACCGAAAGTAGACGAAACTTACTGAAGTTCGAAGAGAAAAGATTCTTGATGTTGAGATTTTTGCAATATTTTTTTTAGCATTACATCTAAAAATTGTTTTTAAATCATTTAGTATATTGCTTTTCAGCTGTACTTCCGGATGAACTGAGCTCACCCAAATGATTGGTGTGTTCTTGTTTCTCAGCCTTTAGTTTTTGAAAATCTTTATTACAAAATAAGGATATGGGGTATGATTGCAAATCAGATAACTATCCACAAAGTTCAGATGAAGTTGATGCAATCATAGGCAACCGTACGGCCTTCAACGACGAGCAACATCCATACCGTATAGTCGGTAATAAAAGGCCCTGACATGAACAATACGCCACCATTCAGTTGAGAAAACTAATGGTCTAACTCATAACAAAATAATTTATTAAAATACATAGGCGGATCCAAGGGGGGCCTGGGGGCCCGGGCCCCCCCTTTCGTGGGAAAAATTTGGTTGATTATATAGGGAATCATTGAAGCATGACTGGAGCGGGCCCCCTCTTAGGTCAGTCAGCGGGCCCCCCCTAAGGAAAAGTTCTGGATCCGCCACTGAAATATATGACAGATATGAACCAACTACAACCACTAAACTACAGAATCCGGACTTGGGACAGGCACATACAGAATACGGCAACATGTTAATGAGCGCTCAACCAGGATTAAGAGAAACGAGGGTTATAATTAAATGTATTGATCGTCAACCCTCCCCCCCCCCCCTCCCCCAAAAAAAAAAACAACAAAAAAAACACACCCTCTCCCCTATGGATCCGTCACTTACCTTAAATTTACAAATAAAATTTTATATATCATGTGAAACATATTCTGAGAGTTAATTCATATGTGATTTTTATTTCCAAAGATTTGTCTTTTGTTTCTGAAACCATTTAATTCTTATACCAGAACAGTACACATGTACATATATTATAACCTCGTGATGTTTAATGAAAATCCGACGTTTGATTAATTATAGTCGTTAAGAATTATTTTTTACACTTATCTGACACAAGACAAGGATTACATATTCAATTGTGGTACATTTATCAGACAAGTAAACATAAAAAAGAGGAGATGTGGGATTTACGTAAATCGGACAGCAAATAAACGACACAAACAAGCAAATGACATCTAGTCTAAGAGGTCACCAAACAATCTGCAGCACAAAACACTCGTCAGGTGCATGGAAAGTGAAATATATTTTCTGTCAAGCTTATAATCGGTACAAGGCTATAAGATTATGATTAAATTAAATAGAAAACTATCACATATCTTCATGTACATTTGTACAACTAACACAATATCATCAAAAAAAGTCTGGTATATATATAAATATATCTATCGAAAGTTCAACAAAATAAAATTCAATATATAACCCTTTATCTGATTTTAACTTCTTTTCCCTGAGCGAAATTTTAACATTTCAGTTAAGAAAAACAGTAGAAACAAGAATGTGTCCATAGTACACGGATGCCCCACTCGCACTATATTTTTTTTTGTTCAGTGGACCGTGAAATTGGGGTCAAAACTTTAATTTGGAATTAAAATGAGAAAGATCATATCTTAGGGAACATGTGTACTAAGTTTCAAGTAGATGTGACTTTAACTTCATCAAAAACTACCTTGACCAAAAACTTCAACCTAAACTTTGCACTTTCATTTTCTATGTTCAGTGGACCATGAAATTGGGGTCAAAATTATAATTTGGCATAAAAAGTAGAAAGATCATATCATGGAAAACATGTTTACTAAGTTTCAAGTGGATTGGACTTCTACTTCATCAAAAACTACCTTGACCAAAAACTTTAACCTAACGAACGGACGCATGGACGGACGGACGGACGGACGGACGGACGGACGGACGAACGGACGAACGAACGGAGGCACAGACCAGAAAACATAATGCCCCTCTACTGTCGTAGGTGGGGCATAAGAAGAAAATTTTTGACCGATGATTGGTTAATATAAATTTTAAACATGACTTTGAAAAAAAGACCAGTAACATAATAGAACCGATTCTGATCTGTCATGTACAAGTTTGTGTCGAGAATGTGTTTTATCATTTGTAACAGCACAAAAAATACACTACAATAAAAATGCATCATAAGTTGATATCTTCTATTTACCTTTTTTCTGTTTCTTTCTCCATGCTTTTAGGAGTGGGGGTGGGGTAATCCAAAAAGGATAAATGAAAGAAGGAACCTGATTTAAATGAAATAGATAAACCTTCACCAAATATTACACAGAAAACTAAAAAGCAAGCAAAATTTATCCTAGTAAATGCAGAAGTGACCCTCAATGTGCTCTAAAAGATCCAGTCTGTAAAACTGCATAAAATAAGGAGAAGTGGTGTGTTTTCTAATGAGACAAACATTCACCCGAGACGATTTAAACTTATATAGGGTCGCTGTACGGCCTTCGACACTGACAAGGTCCTCTACATGACACATTGTAAAACAAATTATTTCAAACAAGAAAAACAACAGTCTGATTTATGTAAAAACTCATAAACGAAAACACATATGATAGACAAATAACCAACAACCACTATGTTTTACAGACTTCTGTCTAAGGTCAGGCGCACGCAGCGGTCAGCCATTGTCTGGCATTGTACGGGAATATCTGCGTGCATTTTTGTAAAATAGTCTGGTTGCAGAAAAATTTGCCGAATTAAGGATACTTGTCAAATATTCGGAATTCTTTGGTTTTATCCATGAAATACAATATAAAATTTGCCTTTAAAGTTCCTTTGTTTGTAGATTACCAATCTATATCAGACTTCGTTTTATTTTGAAAAAATGTCGAAAACATTCTTAAGATTCTTAATTTTAATTTGAAGGATATGGCGACAAATTTGTTCTGCTTTTATAGTTCCTTTGTTTGTAGACTACCAATCTATTATAACACACTTCGTTTTATTTTGAAACAATGTCGAAAACATCCTTAAGAATATAAAAAAGAAGATGTGGTATGATTGCCACAGAATCAACTGTTCACAAGAGACCAAAATGACACAGACATTAACAATTACAGGTCACCGCACGGCCTTCAACAATGAGCAAAGCCCATATCGCATAGTCAGCTATTAAAGGCCTCGAAATGACAATGTAAAACCATACAAACGAGAAAACTAACGGCCTTATTTATATAAAAAAAAAATTGACGAAATACAAATATAAAAAAACGACAACCACTGAATTACAGGCTCCTGACTTGGGACAGGCACATACATAAATAATGTGGCGGGGTTAAACATGTTAGCGGGATCCCAACCCTTCCCCTAACCTGGGACAGTGGTATAACAGTACAACATAAGAACGAACTATAAAAATAAGGCTAATTTTAATTTTAAGGATATGGCGACAAAGTTTTGCTTTTATAGTTCCTTTGTTTGTAGAATACCAATCTATAACAGACTTCGTTTTATTTTGAAACAATGTCGAAAACATCCTTAAGAAGGATGATTTTAATTCTAAGGATATGGCGACAAGATAATGAATGAGACAAACGGTAAAAGCATTGATTAATTGAAAATTATGATAATTGGTTAAAGTTGTGTATAGGAAGTGCAGTCGTAGAACATTTAAAAATGTATATAATAGACTGACAGACGTTAAGGTGTGAGTAAAATATAACAGCTGAATAAAGAACATGAGAAAAAAATGGCAAAATATTTTTTTTTTTTTTTTTTTAGATCCGATCGTTGATAAGCGTATTATTCTGACTTGTAATTTGCAGTTTTCTCCAATTGTTTTGGTGTAAACGTTTATAAAACCTTTAGGTATGTTGTTTATCTATTTAATGAATTTTCAAGTGTTCAACATTTGTACATTCGTTCAATCATGCCATACATGTTCTCTGCATGTACGACCTTTCAGTGCAATACACATAAATAGATATAAGAAGATGTGGTGTGAGCGCCAATGAGAAAAGTCTCAATCCATCTCCATAAAACACGTTTGAAAATATCACTTAACATTGAAATTCATATTTTGCATGGTTATCATCACAACGATAGAAAAGAAAAAAACTCCTTGTCTCTATAAGTAGAAAATCGATATAGAATTATGGATTTGTGTATTTTTGAGAATACTTGTTTTTGTTAAGTGAGGGAAAGTAGTATTTTCGAAGATATTTGATTTCAAGTTGTGTCAAAGTTTGCTATCAAGAATTAAAAAACCATAACAGTTTTTAAAAGCTAATCATTTTTTAACAGAGTAGCGAACATCCGTAAGGTTATTATTTTAATGTAATATTTAAATGCAGATTGATAGGAGAACAAACTGCTTCCTAAAGATACTCAAAGCCTGTTTAAATAGATATAGGAAGATGTGGTATGAGTGTCAATGAGACAAGTCTATCCAAGTCAAACAAAATTTATAAAAGTAAACGATTATAGGTCAAGGTACAGTCTTCAACGCGGAGACTTGGCTCACACCGAACAGCAAGCTATAAAGGACTAAAAAAACTACTAGTATAAAACCATTCAAACGGTATAACCAACGGTCTAATCTATATAAAAAAAAAAAAGAAACGAGAAACACTTATATTTTTAAGAACCACATCAACAAACGACAACTACTGGACATCAGATTCCTGACTCAGTACAGGGGCACACAATTGCAGCGGGTTTAAACGTTTTAAAGGTACCGAACCTTCACCTTATCTGAAACAATCATGTAACATCACAACAAAGTAGGAAGATACACGATAAAATATCAATAGGAATGGCTTAACTCAATCAAAAAACGTAGTAACATAAATGAACATACGCTGAACGAATGAAACATACTTTATGGGATCTGCTCATTGTTGAAGACAGTACGTTGGTTTAACATAGATAGTTTCTGTATTATTTGGTATCTTGTATCATTGGAAACTATGCCACATCTTTCTTTTAATATTCAAGAATAAAACTACCATTAATACAGTTTTACACCATTGAGGTCGTGATAAACAGTAAATCAAGCATAATAAAAATAAATTCAGATTTTAAAGATTACTAAATAGTTCATATTAAAAATCTTACCTTAAGTTAATTGTCTAAGTTGAAATGTAAAAAATACCATAAAATATACGCTACGCAATGTTGTACAATGCTTCCAATTGATTGAAATGCGAAACTAACAATGCTGCTGCTGTGATCACGTGACCAACAAGCCAGGGACCTGCGAAAAATTCCAAGAACGCCCCTCTAATTATATTGTTATTGTGTTGTACATGTGAATTGATGAGGATTGTCGGTAAATAACATTAATACTTGTAATCTAAAGTGTTAATTTGCGTGTAGTAAATTTGCTTTTTGACAACAGTTTGACCTTTTAGGTCACACTACCTCAGGGAAAGCCCTTCAAATTTTAAATTTAAAAAAAAAACATGCATTTCTTTTTTTTCAAGGCTGGTATAAGTACATAATGTAAGTTAACGACAGGTGAAAGTTTTATTTATCTTTAATCACTGAAATTAACATGCATGCTCCGGGAGGGTAAAGTTTAGTGGTGTTATAATTGCAACTTCTTTCTTTGAATAAGGCAATAGTTTTATCATTTTTACAGCAAAAAAGTGCATATTATTGAAATAAACACGTCGCTCTCTCTCTCTTTTCTCTTTTGGTGGTTGGTATGTTTCGTCAAAATGAGGCGGTAAGATGAGTGTCATTCCGAATTCTTAAAAAAAAAGAAGCATTATTTCCCTTAATCCCGAAAGTGAATCATAATTATTAATTCCCGAGCCCCAATATAGGAAAATCCTGAATTGCCGCTATAATAAGGGTCCATTTCCCGAATCTCCTATACAATGAAAGCCTAACTCTGACATCCCGAAAAAAAAATATTTCGCCCCTCTACAATGTCCACCTGGTGATTGCTGGTATCCCGTCTATGTTTTTTGTACATGTATTGGGACTGAATGCATATCAGCTTATAGTTTCAGCTCCTCAATGATTTTCAATATAAGTTGATATGGTTTAATGTTGTTCAACATTGATCTGTTTTACTTGTGCTTTAGGGACGACATCAAAAGTTCAATGTTGGATAAAAAAACTTAATTCACATAGTTTTTTCACTGACCCCCCCCCCCCCCCCCCCCCCCCGCCCCCCCTTCTTAACTTAATTTGGGAAAAATTGATTTACCAATAAGGATGTATGTAAAAATCGATTTTAGATATACAAAACTTGCAGAATTTTAACCCCCCCCCCCCACCCCCAAACTATTTGATTTAAGTTTTTTATCCTACATGGATCTTTTGATGTCGTCCCTTAATTAAAAATTAAGTGTTCGTAAACTGCTTCTTATGCTTCTTATTGTATATCATTTAATACTCTTTTTTGTTGCTTCATACACACAGATAAAACATTAAAAAGAGTTACTAGTATGTAATTGAGATCTAAAAACTAGATTTACTGTTCTGCATATGGTCATGCGCCCGTGCAATTTTCAATAAATATCCGTACCATTCCGATTGTTTCCGTTCTACTGGTTTCAGCTACATGTCGGTATGTAACTTTATATTCGTTTCCGTTCTACTGGCTTCAGCTACATGTCAGTATGTAACTTTATATTCGTTTCCGTTCTACTGGCTTCAGCTACATGTCGGTATGTAACTTTATATTCGTTTCCGTTCTACTGGCTTCAGCTACATGTCGGTATGTAACTTTATATTCGTTTCCGTTCTACTGGCTTCAGCTACATGTCGGTATGTAACTTTATATTCGTTTCCGTGCTACTGGCTTCAGCTACTTGTCGGTATGTAACTTTATATTCGTTTCCGTTCTACTGGCTTCAGCTACTTGTCAGTATGTAACTTTATATTCGTTTCCGTTCTACTGGCTTCAGCTACATGTCGGTATGTAATTTTATATTCGTTTCCGTTCTACTGGCTTCAGCTACATGTCGGTTTGTAACTTTATATTCGTTTCCGTTCTACTGGCTTCAGCTACTTGTCGGTATGTAACTTTATATTCGTTTCCGTTCTACTGGCTTCAGCTACATGTCGGTATGTAACTTTATATTCGTTTCCGTTCTACTGGCTTCAGCTACATGTCGGTATGTAACTTTATATTCGTTTCCGTTCTACTGGCTTCAGCTACTTGTCGGTATGTAACTTTATATTCGTTTCCGTTCTACTGGCTTCAGCTGCATGTCGGTATGTAACTTTATATTCGTTTCCGTTCTACTGGCTTCAGCTACTTGTCGGTATGTAACTTTATATTCGTTTCCGTTCTACTGGCTTCAGCTACATGTCGGTATGTAACTTTATATTCGTTTCCGTTCTACTGGCTTCAGCTACTTGTCGGTATGTAACTTTATATTCGTTTCCGTTCTACTGGCTTCAGCTACTTGTCGGTATGTAACTTTATATTCGTTTCCGTTCTACTGGCTTCAGCTACATGTCGGTATGTAACTTTATATTCGTTTCCGTTCTACTGGCTTCAGCTACTTGTCGGTATGTAACTTTATATTCGTTTCCGTTCTACTGGCTTCAGCTACATGTCAGTATGTAACTTTATATTCGTTTCCGTTCTACTGGCTTCAGCTACTTGTCGGTATGTAACTTTATATTCGTTTCCGTTCTACTGGCTTCAGCTACTTGTCGGTATGTAACTTTATATTCGTTTCCGTTCTACTGGCTTCAGCTACTTGTCAGTATGTAACTTTATATTCGTTTCCGTTCTACTGGCTTCAGCTACATGTCAGTATGTAACTTTATATTCGTTTCCGTTCTACTGGCTTCAACTACTTGTCGGTATGTAACTTTATATTCGACCTAGTAGCAAAAACTTAAATACTGTGCATTTCCGGATGATTTCGTGTATTTCCGGCTGTATACGTGTGATTCCGATTATAGAAATATTTTTTTCAAATGCACCCATATGTGTCAAGTAAACACAAATACAAACATATGTAATGCAACATTTGATAACTAAAATATAAACATAAAAAACCTTTGATTGACATGGACCTCATTTTCCCAAATATAAAGATTGCGTTATAAAGTCACCAACTTTTGAAAGCTCAGATTCAGGATATAAAAGTTGTTTTAGCTTTAAAAGTTTATGATAAGTTTTATAATCAGGGTTAATATTAATTATCTTTAAAAATAAGCAATCTCTTAAATTTGAGTTCAGTTTGTAATATAATAGAAAAAAATGGTATTCATCATCAAGTTTATTACAAAGTTTGCATTTATAACCTTTGATCTCTTGGTACATTTTTTATATCTTCCCGTTTTAACTTCTATAGGTCATGGTCATATAATCTTCACATTTAACGTACTGGTCATAACGATATCTAATGGGTGTTCTACTTTTGACATTCGTAATATATAATATATGACAATTAATAATGACCAGTTCAGCTAATGTGACACAGGGTGATGAAGACATAAATCTAGCAAACAAAACTCTTCATCATCTTTTATATTATCGGACTTTTGTTTTCTAGCAAAATACATATGGAATGTTAAAAAAATAAGTAAACCTAGCTGTTATCTAAAAGTTAGCATACTTCATCGTCTTTTATCGGACTTTTATTTTCTAGCAAAATATATATGGAATGTTACAAAAATAAGTAATTTAAAAGCTAGCTGTTATCTAAAAGTTTAGCATATTTTTTATACTCTTCATCATCTTCAATCGGACTTTTATTTTCTAGCAAAATATATATAAAATGTTACAAAAATAAGTTATTTTCTAGCAAAATACATATGGAATGTTACAAAAATAAGTAAAGCTAGCTGTTATCCGAAAGTAAGCATACTTTTTTTACGATGTGAAATTAAATCAAGTGACATAAGGTGATTTATATACGCCATTTTATTGCTTTTTTATTACCCTAATTTGTGTATTGTCATTTTTTCTACTTAAACTGACTAACGGGTTTTCTCACAAAAACTGACAGACATTTGATAAATGTACACAAGATATTAATAGGATGACTTCACTGCATAGAAAAATAAAGATATGTGGTATGATTGCCAATAAGACAACTTAATCCACCAAAGTTAAAACTGAGTGGATGTAAGCAAGTGTAGACAACCGTACGGTCTTTCCAATGAGAAAACCCCATACCGTATTATTATCAATCGGCAATTGAAGGCCCCGACATAAAGAAACAATTCAAATGAGAAACACAACGTCCAAATTATAGCAAAACGAACAAGAATGTATCCATAGTATATGGATGTCCCATCCGCACTATCATTTTCTATGTTCAGTGGACCACAATAATGGGATAAAATCTCTAATTTGGCATTAGAATTAGAAAGATCATATCATAGGGAACATGTGTACTCAGTTTAAAGTTGATCGGACTTCAACTTCATCAAAAACTACCTCGACCAAAAACTTTGACATGAAGCGGGACAGACGAACAGACGAACGAACTGACGGACGAACGGACACACAGACCAGAAAACATGATGCCCATAAATGGGTCATAAAAATAACATGACAGTTAGGAACCAACAACAACCACTATAAACCACAGACTCCTGACTTGGGACAGGCACATAAAGGTTGCATTTCTGTAAATATTGACAATGCAATTTCCCATAAGAACTCCTTTTACGGCTAAAGGAAGAGGGACGAAAGATACCAAAGGGACAGTCAAACTCATAAATCTAAAACAAACTGACAACGCCATGGCTAAAAATGGAAAAGACAAACAGAAAAACAATAGTAAACATGACACAACATAGAAAACTAAAGAATATACGAACCCCAAACTTTACCACTTTTACTTTGAAGTTTTGAAAATAATCTTATCCTAGAATTGAAAGTTCATATGCACTACAATTTTTTTCAAAGGTCAAAATATAGGGCTGTGGGGCATATTTTCAACGTGTATATGCCCTGAACTTTTCAGAGTTTAAACTAACACTAATTTTCATAACTACCCCTACCTCGAATGAAGGGTTACCACAGATTTCAATGTAAACAATATGCACATGAATATTTACTGGTTACATTCCCAGGTTATGTCTCTATGAGATGGATCACAGAGAGCATAACGGAACCAGTATGTAAACAAAATTAATTTTCTATGAATATTCTAAATCTCCCCAAAAGAGGCGTGGTTTGAGAAACAGCTGTATTTACAAAGTGCAACCTATAGAATGTGTCGGGGTTAGATATGTTTGTGAGCGTTAGATCTCCCTTAACCTGGGACCGTATATAACAGTACAACATAAGAATAAACTGTAAAAATCAGTTGAAAAAAAGGCTTAACTTATCGGTTTTGAACTTTACACCAAAAACAAAATCCTAATACTAACATTTAAATAATCTTTATTTAAAAAATCATAATTGGTTTGTGACAAAAAAAGAAAAAAATATATAATACAGGAAAGAAAAAACAATGCTACTAGAAAACACATGGACAAACTTATAAGATTTGCCCTAGTTGATGACGATAAACGAGAAAATATTTTTAACACGTTGGTTTACTTTTATAAATTGTTATTTGGATGGAGAGTTGTCTCATTGGCACTCATTCCACATCTTCCTATATCTATCCATGATTGAAGGGTTTAAGCAAGTGGCACTTTCTTTTACCTTTTGTTGCTGGATATCTAAAAGAATATGATAAGGTTAAACAATTTTCAATTATATTACCCCTTTGATTTTCAATTATTTATTCAAGGAGGACGAGTTTTTCATCCTCCAACAGGTGGCACAGTTTACAAACTAGTCTATCCTTTCTATGGGTTTTTATATAATAGCGACCCTTTTCATCTATACACTATACAATAAGGTGATGTTGTGTAGTTGCTAAGGGGACGACCATTTGATATTCTGGGGGTGGGGAGGGGCAGGAGGATTTGTTTTTGATCGGTTATTTATTTTTGTAAACTAAGAGGACAGATTATTCATTTTCTGCACTATTGAAGCAAGATTTTTCATTTTCATTAAAGCAAGGGACTGATTATTAATTTTCACAACTATATTTTTAATATTCGAAAACATACAATTTTTTAAATGATTTGTTTATTATAAATAATGCATATAGTATAGTCAAGTCATTATGTACCATTTAATTAGATTAACCATCCCTCTCTGCAGAAATGAATCTTTTAAATCCCCAGCTGCATATACATGTATTGCATATATACAACTAGGCACTTTTAAATGTATTTGGAAACATACTTCCCTGAGCGGAGCGAGGCAAAATTTCTTTTGAAGGTTTTTTGAGCTTCTGAAGGCCCAAGAAGCTATAGAACAAATGATGCAAAATCATGCTTTCTGGGTGTTCCGAAGACCCTTTCATAATCTGAAAATGAAGGTTTTTTTTTTAAATTTTTGACAATATTTTGGTCTCAAAGCAAATTGTATAAATTCAGTGTAAGACTGAAGTTTCTAGGTACAACATCAAAAGACTAATGTGCATGATAAAGCAAAAATGGAATTCACATAGTTAAGCTTGTGGCTGACTCATGATCAAGTTCATAACAAAATTACTAGATTACAAAAGGAATGCAACACTAACAGAATACAGAATGGCAATCAATGAACAAAAGACAAATAAATAAGAAACATTGATCCCGAAAAATCAGGGCTATAAGTCTGAGGGAAAACAGAACTTTCTTCTTGCAAGGCCGTGAACACAATTTGATATGGAGACAAGCGTTTGGTTTTGAAATTTCCTACATGTAGTTACGGCCCTGTTAAAATAAAAGTGAGGTAAGGTTTCCTGGGACAATATACCTCAAGTTAAATGAAACCAATTTTCAAACATTTCAAGTATATTTAAATAATATTTATACTTTTGTTATTAAAAAAATTGGGAAGTGTTTCTCGATTTTTTTGGGGGGAAAAGATGAATTTATGAAGAATCTGGTGTCATCTCATACTTTCGATTAGACCTGCTGAGTTATTTATTTTCTATACATTGTAAGTCAGGTTATTTATTTTCAAAGTACCACAGAACAAACCATTTATTTTTGTGATTATCAAGGATGAGTTATTTATTTTCAAAATCCTCATGCCCCCTCCCCCCTCCCCCCCCCCCCCAGAATATCAAATGGTCGTCCTCTAATGAGACGACTCTCCCACAGAATGATAAATAAAAAAATACAAGCATATGTATAATGTCACCACACAGGTTCAGCAACGAGCGAAATACTTTGTTGTATGGTCAGCTTTACAAATCCCCGACATAACAGACTTATTTAACTTTGGATGCTTGTTTTTTAATTGGCTAAGGGATTTTTGTCTATCAGCTCATAGACATAAATTTGTCATTTGACCTGACTTGAAACAGGGACATGAAAACATAATGTTTGTGAACATGTTTGTGAGCGCTCCATAACCATCCTCATGGACAATAGTGTAACAGCACATATATATTAGAACAAACTCGAATACATACTATATCATGCAGACAAACTAAAGTATTAATCGGTACACATTCAACGAACTAAGTGTTTAGCTTAACTTCGCATCCAAACGTTTGTAATACAGAATGTTTGTACATTTGTTACATGGTTTGTTGATGTGTTTCATAAGTGTTTCTCGTTGCTCGTATTTTATTAAGATTAAACCATTGGTTTTCCTGTTTGAATGGTTTTACACTACTAATTTTGGGGCCCTTTATAGCTTGCTGTTCGGTCACGGTGAACCAAGGCTCCGTGTTGAAGACCGTACTTTGACCTTTAATGGTTTACTTTTATAAATTGTGACTTAGATAGAGAGTCTCTTTGGCGCTCATACCCCATCTTCATATATCTATGAAAATAATTACTCTTTTGCATTGGCCACAGTTTGGCTGGAAGGTTTTGTATATGTTTGCTTCTATACTATGGATTATGATCTCAGCACTGACATATTCAATAAACATTACTTGAGATACTAGATTTATGTAAAAGGACGGATGTTTAAACTCATTGATCACGTGATGTGATGGGGTGCTTCAGGGTGTTCTATTGTTGACATGTATTAATTTCACTTGCAATTAATTATAAAAAGTACAATTGTACAAGGCTTAATCAGGACATGCATTTTTACATCTTATAACATAATAAAAGTTACATGTTCACATGTTGTATTAAAACAGAATGTGTTAGAAAATTGCAGGTAACCGGTGGTACAATGTACGATCATGATGATAATCTCTAAACTCTAAACTATAAAAAAAAAAAAAAAAAAAAAAATGTAAAATTTGCATTGTTACAGCTTCAAACAGTGTTAAAAAAAACATTTTTAAAAGATTAAATACGTAAAAATGCTCACAATATTATGACGACATTATAATCGAAAAATAGTAGGTTTAAACAACGTTTAAAATTTTTACCATATACATGCATGTACCACATAAAATGTACCCCCCTTTACATGCATTGTACATGTACGTACACATTGATTTTGCTTCGAATTGAAACTTTTTTTTTATTTTATTAACGAGGCAGTGGTAGTGGTTCACCTTATCTTAGGCCTATTGTGTAGATATAAGTTAATGTGGAATGAGCGACAATGAGACAACTGTCCATTATTATGTTTCAAGTTTATTTTTAAGAAAAGAGAATAAGGGCAAACAGATAACGAATATTGGCCTACAAAATTCAAGAATACAACCAAGAAGGACTCCCCCTTCAAGTCTAGACTCTCACAAATGAAGTTCATTATAATTTTATTCTATTCAACGTGGATTTTGATTAGATACGCCATAAATATTTTGTTTGATGGTCGCTAATATCCGCTAATCGCATCGGAACTAAACTAGGTCTGCGACAATCAAGGCGCAAATTGATGCCCACCAATCTTCAATCATAATATACTGTTATAGCCTACATTGTACATATATATAAGTGTTCAAGTGTTTTCAGTATAATCGTTTTGAAACTTTGTGAAACAATGCTCAAATTGTAATACCATTATTACATCAATTTCCAAGTGCAAACAAAATATCAAGCATACCAAATCCCATAATTCTCTAAATTTGGCCATTTTGTTACATGTAACAATACTTACATGCCAACTTGTTATTCTTAATCTTACTCATTTGTTTAGAGATGGTTACGATTTAGACTTAATAGTTGAACTTAATAATAATTATATTTATCTTACCTCCTATACATTTCCAGGAATATGATTGGTTAAAAGCGTCCGCGTGCAAACCGTGTATATTTGATATTAGGTTAGTAGGGAGGCGGGGTTTATCTCATACACGGTTAGTAGTGGAGTTACGTCCCTTTATATTCCTTATTAGGTAAGAAGGGGGCGGGGCTTATTTAATACACGGTTAGTAATGGTGTTGTGTCCCTTTGTAAAAAACAAAACGGTACTGAGAAAAAATCTTAAAAGTTCCAACAGACGAAGAAATTGATGATTCAGATTGAAACAAATTCATAAAACACATTTAAACCTTACAATCGTTATTGTTGGCATCTGTTTTTGTAGGATTAATGGAAGTATTTTCTTAGCGCTAACAGTATTGAAGACTTGCTCGTTTTGAGAATCACTAGTCTTAATTTCACACGTTAAGATAGTCGGTAAGATAAATTCGTTACATAGTGTGCTAGTGACGTAATACGGTATATATGGGGTCAGTAAATTCCATATGGGGATTCGAGCTTCGCTCTCACCCCATATGGAATTTACTGACCCCATATATACCGTATTAGGTCACTAGCACACTATGTAACTAATAATATTAAGTTCAATAATCTTTCTTCTTTGTTATTCTTTTCTTCTATTATTACATATTCATGCAAGCAATTTTTTATCCAATAAAACAAAAATGAATCATACTTACTAATTTTTTCTGAATGCAACACTTTCATAGATATGATGCTTCCGAATTGTGTGTGTGTTTTTTTCTTTTCTTTAATTAACTTAAACTTTATCAAGGACGCTTAAACATAAATATTTGAAATCCCAGGTTGTACTGTTTAACTTCTTGATAACGTGGGGAGCTAATGACCTAAAGGGACCTTAAACTTTTAACCTTTTAAATCTTTTTTTGTAACTTACTGAACTTATACAAATTTGTAATCAAAAGTGTATAAATACTATCCTAAAATATTTGATAGAACACTATATGCAAGACAAAACAGTCCGTCCTTGGATTTAACTTGATGCATTGATTTGTTGAAATCTTACATGTATAGCATTTATAATTTATGAAAATTAGGGGTTTAACAACAACAAAAATTATTCAACATTATTATATAAATTGATACTAATATAATATCTACACCCGATATGTGGAAACTGTATTGCTTTCACCGTGTACGTCTGTCCATCAGATTGTTCGTTTGTTCGTCAGACCGTCCTTCGCCTTGTTTGTCAAACAAATATTTCTATCACATCTGCCTCAAATATTATCAAACAGTATGATTTTCGGAATCCTCTTGTTTTATCCATTTGAATGCCTTAAAAATCTTTGCCCATCAACCCCCATTTTTCTTTTTATTAATCTTTAATATATATAATTATAAGCCATCTGTAAAACTCTTATATAATCTTTGTTATTTTTTAATAGTTTTTGATAACTTAAACTTGTCAATGATAAAGCTATGAAAAATCAAGAGAGAACATTTTCCCGCCAAAATATCAATGGCTAATATCTCAAAAACAAGCACATGGGCCGTTACATTTTTTTCTCTCTTTAAGTTCCTTTATTAATCCCCCATCTATATATAATACTGTCATGAAAATCTTGTTATTTTGAAACTGGATAGCGAACTTCCTTGACAGTGAATTTATTTAAGGAATGACTGTAATATTTTTTCTGTCTATGAAGAAATAACATAAAAAAATGTGGTGCACACTGAATAACGCGCGTAGCGGGTTATTTAACAGTGTGCACCACATTTTTTATGTTATTTCGAATAGACAGAACACATATTACAGTCATATCTTATAATTTAATTCTAAATTCCATTTTAAAACGTAGAAAACCATGAAAAAACGTTGATGACGTCACGGTCACATAACTAAATTATGTCTATGGGCTGATAACAAAATAATGTCAGCCAATCAGAAGACGCATTACATCCAAAATTAAATTATAGATATATAGATATTACCTTCTCTGTCATTCTGTATCTGGTGGAGAATGGTCTCATTGGCAATCGTACGGTTATCAACATATCTCCTTATATTTATAAGAGTTTCAATGTGTGCAAATTGCGTATCTGACAGATACAATGTATTTACTCCATGTTTGCCGATATTTTTTTTATATTTCAACATGCTCAGTACGACTAAATAGAATACATATACATGTAACTTCATATTTCGTCAACAGCTTGATAGGGATCATTTGTAACGCGTGCACTTCCGGTTTCGCCAAACAACCATTTTGATTTAAGCTTAGGGTATGCTTAGCACGAAATTGCGCATATGTGGTCCGTGACCACAATTATTTCGTAGTGCATATCTATTAGACAATAAATGAAAATTAAAAAAAAAACACCTGCGCTTTCTCAATAAAGTGTATATGTGTGTTGTACTACTTTTGGGACACATTATATCAAATTCATAGATAACTTCATCGGCTCTAACTCAAAATATGGACAATTTTATGTTAAGGGGGTCTTGAACACAGGCGTTTTGGTATATGATACAGATTTTTTTTAATATTTTTTGTTGTTGATTAAAATATTTAATTTTCTATATTTATAATACATGTCTATCACTTCTGTGGATGTCTCACCTTGTTTCGAGTGATTTAAACGACCTAGAGAAAATACCAAATGTTTAGTATGGATAGTTATCACTGAACTAGTAAATAAATTTTGTTTTTTTTTGGCCAGAGGAGGCACACCTCCGGGTGAGGTGGTTTCTCGCTGGCTGTACTGAAGAGACATTTGTGGCTTTCGGCTGTTGTTTGTTCATTGGTCGGTTTGATTGTCTATTTCACACATTCCCAATTTCCATTCTCAGTTTAACAGATTTATTCTAACACCAGTTGTTGGCATGCTGCAAGTTATCTTCCTCTCATATTTGTTATATTATGATACTAAACAGGAGGGATTGTGCTTGATTTTCATATAATGAAGACAGAATCTTTCAATCAGTTTAACATAGGTCTGGAGCAGGCATGTTAGTGAACGTAGTAGTCCGTATGTATGTATGTATGTTCTGTATCTTCATCCTTTAGAAGGAGCACCACCATGGGTTAGGTGTAAAAAGGAATAAAGACATTAATAAAACACCCCTTCCTAATTTATGTATCATTGTCATTGTCATTTTGCTTAGTTTTACTTGTCACCTCTTCTAACATCGGATTCTGACTTTTTTTGAACTGAGTTTTAATGTACATGTATTTCTGCTTTTTTTTTCTTCATCGGCTAGAGGTTTAGAGGGGTTTGAGATCTCAAAAAGATGGTTTACGGTCACCTATAGTTGTTAATTTCTCTGTGTCATGTTGGTCTCTTGTGGAGAGTTGTCTCATTGTCAATCATACCACATCTTCTATTTTATATTAACCCCGCCGCATTATTGCGCCAGTCCAAATTCAGGTGACTTTGGCCTTTCAGTGTTAGTCATGTATGCTTTTTTTTTTATTTTAGTTCACTTATATGTATTGGAGTTTAGAATGGCATCAGTTATCACTGAACTAGTACACATTTTAGTTTAGGTGCCAGCTGAAGCCTGGTTCCCGGTGCGAGATTTTGTCACTATGTTGAATACCCATAGATGGTCTCCGGTTGTTTTTTGCACTTTGGTCGGTTTGTTGTCTCTTTGACCCATTCCTCATTTCAATTCTCAAGTTTACAATCACACGCCAGGTGTTCCTTTCCCCCACTTCGTAAACGTGCCGCTACCATATAAAAACAAATCTTCAGATTTGCGATAAAAGCAGTAAGCGGTTATCAAATGTACCAGGTATAAGCCAAAGAGGTACAAAGGTGAAGAGCATTGCATGAGGAACCAAAATTCCAAAAGGTTATGCCAAATACGGCTATGGTAATCTATGCATGGGCTAAGAAAATCGTTAGTATTTTAAATAGGTGTACTTTACTTTATACATAATTGTAGTTTTGTATCTTTTTTTATTCTAACAGAAGTTTCCTCCGCTGGTATTAATCAGAACAAAACCAGGAAAACATACTACAGTGAAACTTGACTAAACCGAAACCTGTATAAACCGAAAACCTGTATAAATCAAACATGTTATTAAGCACCGTCATATTAAATAATGTGGGTTTTGAACCTGCATGATAAAACCTAGCATCGGCCAAAACCTAACAAACTCTTAAGTCCCGAAGAGGTTTGGTTTAAACAGGTTTCACTGTATTGAGTTTACTTGTATGTACACAATTAAAATTTAAAAAACCAACATATTCAGCACTGATTCTTTTATAAATAAATGAAATTGCACAATTCCATATTAATTTACATATTTACAAATACGAAATTCTCATTGGACGATATGATAAGATCGTAAAAGTCAACTATTCAAGACAAATCTGTAAGTTCCGGGTATATTTTTGCGCTACCTTGCACAACTATAACAATTCTAGCTTTTAAAAATGCATTCCAAGAAAAAACTACATGTTCCTAAAAATAAATAATGCCTAGGGAATGTTAAATGCCTTACTGATCTTAAACATCAAAATCTTGAATTACATTTGGCCACAATACCCAACAGTGCGTAAGAATCACTTGGCACGGACACAGTCAAACTCGAATTCCGTTAACGCCAACATCACACAAAACGTTGAACTGTTCTTATTGAAAGATATATATTTACATTATTTTAGTTACGTTGTTCAAAACAGTTTCAACACTTTTGAATACACAACTCCCGTATATTCTCACTTGTATATATTTATAGAACGAGAAGATCCCTTTCTATTGGCATTTAGATCGTGACCAGTCTTTTCTAGTTCTTCCAAATAATTGAAGTTCGTTGGTAACGATAGCAACGACAATTTCCGGGTTGCTCTTTTTTCAAATATGTCCTGGTTCCTCGCTGAGTGTACTGATTCCTGTGATATTGTTCGTTGGAGATATGGTATTGGTGGCGGGAAACTGGTTTCCATTATAACTGGTTGCTGGGAGGTATAAATTGGCATCGACTTTGATCGACTTGTCTTTTTCTTTATATATTTGGAAGGTTTTCTTATTTTCTGTAACGTAGAAAGAAAAGTTAATTTAAACAAACGTATTGGAATTTGAATTAATAAATGCTAGAAAACAATCAAACACATATTCTATTTAAGAATTGAATGCTTCTTTTTGTAAATTTTTTGGGGTGTAAAAGCGTTGACCGAAGTACGGAAGCGCTTCATTCTAAAAATGTACGCACGGTCAACGCTTTTACAACCCTATAAAGTTACAAAAAGAAGCATTCAATACTTATAAGTACATTTTTTAGCTATGATCACAAAAACACGAATTTTATATATTTTTTTTTATTTAATTCACCTGTGCACTTTATTGTTGGAGCACGTGTTATCATGAATGAAAAGTTGTATTGAGCATTACAACTGCTTACGGAATAACACGTGATGTGCAGTTAGCCAATCAGAATAAAATATTATAATGAAACATACATCTAATGTAATTATATATAAATGTTATGTATGCAGACGGAGCATGCCGAGTGCTTAATATGATTGTCAGAAATTCATGTATATTAGGAGTACTACTCATTACATGTATAAGTGTTCATGGAAATAAGTAAATAATGCTGGAGCCGCATTTGTCTTTTTTTTTTTGTCTTTTTTTAACGTTTTCCTTTTTTTGTGTGTTTTGTTTTTTGTCATAGCATTCATTGTAAAGTGTGTTTTGACATATTTAATTTGTTTAATATCCTTTTAGTAACTTCAACCTCTGTATCTCTTATCTTTTTATATTCGTATAATAATTGTTCGTTCGTCCGTCATTTCCTAAAATAAAGATGGTATTATTATCAGTTTTATTTTGTGTGATAGTGTGCGGAAGCAGGGGTATAAGTGATCAACGGTCACGTTTGTGGTTATTCTTTCCGAATATACACAACCGATTACCAGCTATTGTAAATTCAAATATTATTGTGATGTTTTTAATATTGCGAAAAATGCGTAAGGGTGAAGATTGCAATAGTTAAAACTCGCATTTTAATTTTTTTTTATATCAATTAAACAGTTTTTTTCTCAATATCGTAAAACTGAAATCACATTTTAGTCTTAAGTGACAATTTGTTATTATACATGCACGCAATAAGTTCTGAATTTGCAGTATCAATATGACAGATACAACAACTCCTGTCTTCCCGATGATTGCCATTAAGTAGTTTTTTCTCCATGTATAACAGTGTTTTGTTTGCGTTCCGATTGGAATTGCTTTAAATGGATTTTGCAATCTCGAACGGCCAAATTTGATATGTGTTACTTATATTGCATCTGACATACCGAAAGCCGGTTATAGGATGTGGTGTATAAATTCACAGTAAAATTATATAACACTCTTTTCGATTTGTCTTGATGCAAAATTAGTCTCAACAAATATTATTATATATCCAGAAACTTTACATATATTTCATGCAGGCATGGTTTTGGGAAACGAATAGGGTTACATACAGGAAATTATAATATTCAACAAAGGTAAGAGCTGATTTCCATATGCTTGTAGGTTAAGATTTTGGTTAGCCTGCTTGCTTTGTATTTTTAAAACGTTTACTCAAGCGTTGTAGTAAAGATTGACATCTGCTATATAGATAGTTAAACCTGTATATTATGTTTATATTTGGTTGGACGTCATCCCAAAAACAATTACAATATACAAACAAAGCTAGCAAGCTAACCAAAGTTTGTCGCTACACACATTAGGAAATTAGTTCTTAAAAACTCACAAGTTACATTTAAGTGAAGTCTTGTTTTAGTCAAGAAATATAAAACAATACACCTATCCAAAGGCTTAATATTAAACGGATTGGGTAATATGTATATACACTTCATGCAATAGATATTGTTTATATACATGTAGATTGGATTGTTGCAGGTTAATATCCTTTTGGTATTATAGATAGGGTTAGATATGACGCAATTCTATTTTGAGTTATTTCCCTTTACGTGTAGTGCGTAAATGTTTGATTTTCTTATATTCAAATACTTCATCTAAAACATGCGGTTTGATTGAGTCGTTGAAATGAATTAACCAAGATAAAAAAAAAGTTTGTTTAAGATACTTGAGCACGTTGACCACCGACATGGCCATAAAAGGGAAGTAACTCTGCTTGAAATAGCGCTAATCGATAACTATTTTTTCAGTACATGCAAGAGATGTTGTTTACCGGTACGAAACATTGTATCCTTCTCCAGCAGTTTTCAAGCTGAAAGGTACAATGTGATATCAAAGTAATAGATGCCGGAGAATTCATTCATTAGTTAAATGGTGTACCGTGACGAACCAATCATGTCATGCGTCACAACTCGGCCGATTCCGTACCTCATCTAAGGAGAGTGGCGGAGTCACCCGAGGATTGCCGATTGTCAATCATATGTCAATTTGTCCCTTTTCCAATGAAAGCTCATGTAAGTCAATCATGTGTCAATTCCACCGGAGCTGATGATCTTTTTTCGATTGGTAATGGAAGATGATAGGTACCTGTTCTGAAACTTTAACTTGTTTAATGTAACAACATACAGTGAAACCTGTTTAAACCGAACCTCTTCGGACTGAAGATTTTGTTCGTTTTGGCCAATGTTCGGTTTTAACAGTTCAAACGCAAACAATTTGATATGACGGTTATTAAGAACATGATTGTTTATAAGGTTTTCGGTTTCTGAAGGATTCGGTTCAGCCAGTTTCACTGTAATTGCGTTGGTTTTCACGTTTCATTGTATTTAAACACGTACATGTATGATTCATTTGTACAAATCATGTCACGTTTTGGTGTTTCATTTTCATAAATTCAAGATTTATTACTGCGTCGTATTTGAAAATATTTCTCGCATCGACATCTGTTTGCGATTCTTTTTGGGGTTTGGTTATCTTCAATTGATGAACGAATGATGATACGGAGCTCTAACGGACAACAAGTGATTTGTTGTTCATATTGTTACGTTGAACGTTTGTCATACTCTGCATCCGAGGATGATTTGTTTTGTAGACGCGCTGACATTTTAAAATCAGTAATACGAACTGGAAGTTAATTGTCGAGTAGCGCATGCAATTGCAGAAGCAAAAAAAATTGATGCATTGCAAAATAAGCTTAGGAATCAGAAAAACAATACAAGCTTATATAAAGTTAAACAAAAGCTGAATGCAAATACAAAACTCATCGATACCATTCAATATTCCATTTTCAGATGGTCTATTTTGTGTCATGTGTACTATTGTTTATCTGTTTGTCCTTTTAATTTTTAGCCATGCGTTGTCAGTTTATTTTCGATTTATGAGTTTGACTGTCCCTCTGGTATCTTTCGTCCCTCTTTTATGTATTTTTAATTTTACTCAGGCTTTTCAACCTCAGAAAAAGAAAATATTAGCTGTATTTGGCAAAACTTTTAGAAATTTTGGTCTTCAATGCTCTTTAACTTCGTACTTATTTGGCCTTATTTTACATTTTTTGTCGAGCATCACTGATAGACCTTTGAAGACGAAAAGCTCGCCTGTATCAAATATAAAATTGCAATCTGGTATCTATATATGATAGTTTATCTACAAGCTATAATAAATTCTTAGATCGAGAGTGAATATATATATAACAAAAAAAAATTACGTAGAGTTATGGCCCCTATCATAGGTCAACATTCTTATTAATCGACAGCTTTTTGTTTAACATATGCAAGAGCAGTACATCAATATTAAGCTACATTTACAACATTTCAAAACAACAATCATACATGTGATTGACAGTGATATAAAAAACGCAATCACCATTTTGAAGCAGATATCAAAAGGGTGTCATATTACCGCCAGAATTTATCTGAAAGCGAATAAAGTTCCAAGCTCTGTATATTCAACTTTCGATTTGACAATTGGAGGAAGAATTGAGTTCTCAACTATTAGTCTACATTGGCAATATATATGTTTATATGAATGTCCTACATACATGTATGTTATAAACCATAGCCTTTTCCCGTAATTTTTATATGTTGTTTTGATTAAAGATCTTCGGTATTTTCTACTAATTGATTCAAAATTTTTAGAATTCTAGTCGATTAAGTGAGAGCTTTACTTTTTTTTTACAAATATGTGACTATTGTTGAAGACAGACAGTGGTTTGTATCCTTTGGTTATTTGCGTGGTCGGGGTGAGGACTCTAATGGGTACTAATATCTTCTTGTACGAATTCGGTATGGCAAAGTTGAGGAAAAGAGTACAAAGTTTTAGCTACGACCTTTTGTTTTGTTTCTTCATGTTTTCAGTTTTAACATCTTTATTGTTAAAAAAAATGTTGATTTTTTTTCCGTTGGTAAATGTCGGAGTTTAGTGTTGCGTACATTCGCTGAACTAGTATACATGTACATGTACATTAGTTTTAGGGTTTCTACTGAAACCCGGCTATGGCTATCTCCGTTGCGTTGAAGACCTATAAATGGCGTTTAGCTGTTTTCTGCTCTTCGGTCGAATTATTGTTTCTTTGACATATCCCCTTTTTCCATTCTCTATTCTAATGTTTCATTGACACATTACCCTTTTCCAGTCTCTATTCTAATAAGCAAGTAAACAAAAATATATGCAATGCCATTATAATATGTTACCTTTTCACTGTGTTTTCGGAATAATTGTTTACCAGGCAGCAAATCGTCTAGCCACTTCAAATCATGATCAGTAAAAATCAGTTCCAGACCTTTCCGAATGAAACATGTTCCAAGTACCTTGAGAGTGAAAAAGAAAACATTTTAATTACTCGTACAGTGTTTTTAAGATATAATAATATCTTCACAGAGAACAAATAGTATGTTTTGAAAATTTTCCAAATCTATGACAGAACTACACGTACTACAAGTACAATATACCATTTTGTATTTATTGTGACTGATGTGTCATTTAAGAACGGGCCTGGCGATCATTAAAATTTTGAGCACAATCATCGAACTAAGACTCAGAAATTAATCAATTAAACCACACTATTTGGAGTATGAAGCATTTTATGTGCTCAGAGTTTGGAGTTTTATGAAACGAGAGTCCAAGTATCGCAGTCAAAATATTGTAATCTGAGTTTTCCGACTACCAATTAATATGTGCTTGAAACTGAAATTCCATATTTTGATTGGATGGTTTAAGTGATAGTACGATAATCGTACTCAAAACTCTTGCTTTATATGTTTAATTTTGTGCACCTATGACTTGATATGTATGTTTTGTTTTACTTGTTGTTATGTCGGTTCTAAAAGCTCTTTGGCGCTTATGTTTGTAGTGGGTCTCATTGGGGTTTAAGCGTGACGCGGGATTGCCGATTTTTTGCAAGCGGGATACGTTAAAGTCCAATTATTGTGTCGTGAAAACGGGAAATGAGGTCTAGCGGGACCCGGAAATGACAAAAAAATGAGAACTGCTTACGTACATAGTGTAAGCGGGATACGGGAATCTGACAAAACAGTCAGCGGTATCCAGGATCGGAACCCCCAATGAGACCCCCTTTGTAATTGTAATGTTTATACCGACTCTAAATAAAGCTTTATGTCTTATGTCTTATGACTGTGAGGCGCGAGTTATCTATCTATATTTTTTACTTTTGTTACCTGTAAAACGACTGCGGGAAAATGAATAAAAAGCTGTGCACAAACGTAAAAAAAATCCCCATATGCGCGCAAATGAACAATGTAATGCACCAACAGGCGAAGGCCTTACTTGCAGTTTGCGCTTGCATGAAGGTGATTTGTATATTACGTTGTTCATTATACTACCCATTCAAAACAATCACCTTGATGTAAATACCTGGCTGAGTATTGATTGATTTCACTAATTAAAAGTCTGTACATGTATGTAATAAGATAATAATAGAATGAAATTCAAAACAGTTTAGAACATACTCACCCCTTCTCGTCCAATGAAAAGTCAGTTTTTTCCCCTCTAATTTTCATAGTACATGGTTTTCCATGCACTATGAAATGCTATACATGAATGACTTTTCATTGTCAGTCTATTTGAAAGTGAACTCTTAATAACTGGACTAATGAAGTGTACAATCCCCTGAGGCATTTTCCATGGGAAAAGAGCCTACTGATTAAAGATGAAAGAGCAAAGATTAAAACAAAACATTTTGAATTTTACAAATTTTTATAAATTTTCTAATGGTACACATATATAGAATAAACAAAAACAATATGACAGTAAGGATGTAGGTAAAATAATATTTATTTATTATAAACCTTATAAATTTGAGGGATTTTTTTTTTTCTTTCAAGAAAACAATTTCAGGCTGCTGATATATAAAGCAAAGGATTTTTTTACGGAGAAACACAATACATATAAAATTATCAATAAAAAGTAAGCATTTAACGCTGAACGGTCTGAATTAAATTGCTTATACAGAGTTTTATATTTATAAAAAAAAATCAAAAAGGGCATTTATATAACATTGTGTTGCTTTTAAAAATAAAAAAATCTCAAGATATATAAGTATTAAATTTACCTGAAGCAGAAGAAAAACAATTTATCCTCACAAACTATGTCAGTGCTATTTCATTCCATCCATTGAAATGATGATTACCTATGTTTTACATTTAATATGTTAATTATAAAAAGTGAACTCTTATTAAAGTTTGAATATTACAATGGGAAAGCTAATTTTGTAAGGTCACTCGAAAGTGTGAATATGTTCTAAATTGGTCAGACAATACTTGGTCATGTTTTATGAAGATTTAAGCCCTCGGCTTCGCCTTGGGCTTAAATCTTCATAAAACATGACCAAGTATTGTCTAACCTATAAGTAGCTGTGGCCATTGATTGACACATTAAAATCATCCATTGACGTGGACAATTTACGTGAACGTTTGTCTGTAACGACCACTGTTCACGACGTACCTACGATAGACATTTAAACTGTGGGGTCACCAAAGGTTTCTTAACGCCTTTAATTATAAAATAATTCGAAAAATTAATAAGGAATAACCTTTGTGTTTTGATTTATATAATTGATATAAATCAAAATATCGTGTTATTTCTGATTAATTTTTCGAATTACTTTATTTAGGTGTTGAGAACCTTTGGTGACCCCATTGTTTAAGTGTCTTTAAAAAGTACATAGTGAGCATTGGTAGTTACATACAAACGTTCACCTAAATTGTCCCAGTCAATGGATGATTTTAATGTGTCAATCAATGGCCACAGCTACACTGTTTTGAATTTCATTCTAATAATAATAATCTATTTTATTATTGTGTCACATATTGATTGACATACATATCATACAACAATATTAAAACATACATAGAACAATCCATACCCAGCCATATCATTTGGCTTATGAGACACATTGCACAAAATATATATATACATGTTCTTAAAAATCCAACGATACCTTGAAATACTGTATTTTTAAAACTAATAACTATGATTTTAGAGTATTTTCAACATGATGAATAAAACTTAAGTAAAAATATTTAAAAATGTTTCGTAAAAAATATTTACTTTACATACATCTAAAACTTCACACATAGTACATACATCTAAACCTTCACACTATATGTGAAAATATTTACATTACTTAAGATATTGCGGGGGGGGGGGGGGGGAATCAACTGATATGCATAATTTAAATAAACTCATTGAATTAAAATAATTGTTCACTGTTAAAAATTTAAGTAAAAAATGTATGTCGCATGAAAATAGTTAAAAAATAAGTCGTAACCTTGATCGATTTTATTCATAATTAGTATAATAATTAGCCATGACCTTTAACAGTTAATTCCATAGATCACCGGCACAGATTGGTTAAGTTACAATTGTTTGGATTTAAATGACGTTCGGTTATTTATAATTAATAATTGTAAATACGTGTTGTGTTCTCGTAGCTATATATAGATTGTGTTTGAACGTCTATTAAAGTAAGTCAGTAACATGTAGATAAATTTTCTTGCTTATTTACCATTCTGATATGTAGTTGTATAAAAAGATGATTGTTATTGACATTTGTTTACACAAATCAGAATCAATGTTTATTTTGTATTTGCATAGTCATTTGGTTACTAGAATGGGTTAATTATCTTAATACAGACAATATCTCGACTTCGAACAGATTAGCGTAATTTTGATAGATGTCTGTTTATAGTCTCGGTTAGCGACAAAATATATATTTAGGACGAGAACATTTTTATGCCATATGCTTATTAACCCTTTAAGTCTGTAATAGTTATCCCATGAGGACGCGGTGTGTCATTGTAAGATCATCCTAAAGGCCGGAGGTCAGAGGGTGATCTTAAACTGTTGCGTACATGTACACCATTTAGTCCGAATGGAATAACTAGTTTACATCCCAGCGGTTCTAGATTAGTATAATAAACATTTACGATTCATAAATCTAGTTATGAACGCCACACAATCCTTATGATATACTTTATTAGCTTGACTTTAAATATGCTAGTTCACACTCGGTGACCAATACACAAGGGGTCTAAGTAGTTCTACTACTGTTATCACTAGCTAGTCAACACTCAGGTTATGAGTTCGAACTCCACTTGAGCGAGTGCACTCGACTCCAATCTTAATTGACTAGGATTGTAAGTTTCCTATCGAAGGTCGGTGGTTTTCCCCAGGCAGTCCGACTTCCTCCACCAAACAAAATTACCGCCACGAAATAGCATCAAAGTGGCGCTTGAAACGGTGGCGTTAAAACATAAAAAAAAAATCAATCACAAGACAAAAGTCCACTGTAAGACATGTCACCCAACCCATAAATTAGGACTTATCCCCTTGTGTGTATTTAAATTTATTCTTTTTTCTGAACATAGATATAAGAAGATGTGGTATGGTGCCAATGAGACAACTTTCCTTCCAAGTCACAATTTGTAAAAGTAAATCATTATAGGTTCTTCGACACGGAGCATTGGCTCACACCGAACAGCAAGCTAGAAAGGGCAAAAAAAAATTACTAGCGTAAAACCATATGCATTAAAACGGGAAAATCAACGGTGTAATCTGTATATAAAACGAGAAACAAGATACATTCATGAACCACATCAACAAACGACAACCCTTGAACACCAGATTCCTGACTTAGGACTAGCGCAAACAAATGCAGCGCGGATTTAAACGTTTAAATGTATGAAATATTTGCCACTTGGCTAAAAACAAACAACAATCAATCAATCATTAAATCAATCAATCAATTTTGACTTTTTAAATTTTCAGATAACAAAAATGTTGTTATACAGACTCCTACGCGGTGGTGAGAACGTATCTGGGGGAATAGTCGCCAGGAATCCACAGTCTACAGTTTCAATAATCGATCATATAGCCTCTAAACAGGGTAACAGCTGGTGGGCAGGAACGAGGTATATCTCTACATGTCATAGTTTAGAGGCCGTGATGTCGTTTGCTATAAACAATATGACAACAGACTCGTCTGATGTGAACGTACAGATAGCAGAAATCGATACGAGTACTTTACCTTCAGAAGTCGAAGTTATTGATTTATCGTCAAGGGAAAAGAGACGCGCACATTTGCAAAAGGAAGGCATAAAAAATACGGCAAATACAAAATTCCGAAGATTTGAGGATATTGCTGAAACGTCAAAAGAAGTCACAATAGCCAGCTTTATACCACCACAGTGAATTAAGCTGATAAGTAAAACAATCACATCTCATTTACTGTTTAGACTGTTAAGAGACGAAGAAGTCGGTCTCATTCAAAACGGAGATTCGATAACAGCTAAATCGCTTCTATCAGAAACATCTGTTGTTGATCACGTGACCAGCGGCCTCCAATCGAATCCTTCAAAGTACATATCTACGTGTACGACAGTCGATATTGTAAAAGAATTTGCTGCAAATCTTGTGAAATCAAACAAAACGAAGACATCAAAAACTTTTCACATAGCTAAGATTAATGTCAACAAACTGATTCCAACACAGTTTGAAATCATTGACTTGTCTTCAGATGAAACCAGGCGAAAACAAATAAAGAAAGAACACGATGAATTGAAGATTGTCAATTTTCACAAAGTCTGTGAGAAATATAAAGTGGTATTATTAGTGGGTCACGTGCCTAGTCGTTGTATTGACATTTTGAAATTGACTTATAATCCTGCGAAAGACGATTGGTCTGAATAAAACACACCATCAAAACATTTCATTAGTCACAACTAGGCCGATTCCGTAATTTCGAATTCATAGAAGGAGAGTAGCGTGGAAAGCCGTACGTCCTCGAACTCTGTGGTGTTGTATACCTGGTGAAAATGCGTATCACATGATTGTTAAAAAATTGCACACTGTTGAAGCCGATACATTTGATTTATTTCTGATATTCAAACAAGCTGGTGCGCTCTTTTCCTATCACACATTTTGTTATTTCATTCGTTGAGGAGAAAGATGTATGAGGACTCCTTGAGAATGCACATGACGTAATGATGTATCATATTAATAAACTAGAGGCTCTAAAGAGCCTGTGTCGCTCACCTTGGTCTATGTGAATATTAAACAATGGACACAGATGGATTCATGACATAATTGTGTTTTGGTGATGGTGATGTGTTTGTAGATCTTACTTTACTAAACATTCTTGCTGCTTACAATTATCTCTATCTATAACAGTACTTTCTGTGGAAAATGTTATTGAAAATCTTCAAATTTTAAGAAAATTGTTAAAAATTGACTATGAAGGGCAATAACTCCTTAGGGGGTCAATTGACTATTTTGGTCATACTGACTTATTTTTAGGTCTTTCGGCCAGGTGAGCTCAAAAAATAAATGAAAAAGTCATGATATGCAAATTTTCTAATATTTGAAAAAGGAGATATGCCCGTTTTGTCGACGCATCTAGTTTTAATTTGTGCTGTAATTGGTACGGTTCAGAGTGCGCTCGGTTTGCGAGTTCCAGACGATCAGAAATGCACGGAATCAACCGGAAGTTCAATAAGAGATAACCGGCTGTGTTTTGAACGCGTTCCAAATGTGCCGAAAAATATTAGGTGCAGACAGAATTCGAAATGTCGGAGAAAGGAATTGAAAGGTAAATTAAGAAACATGATCTTTCGCTTTCGTTGAAAGAATAAAAAATTCAATTCATTGTTTAAATGTATTATAACATATTTGCTCGTAAAAGCCAGATTTTAAGGGCGATATGTAATAAAAGTGTGTTTTTCTGTTTTATTCATATAATGATAAAAACTTTGAAGCCAATTATTTTATTTGGACACTAGCAATAATATCATGTTTTGTTTGTAAAAATACGGTTGTGGGTAGTCAAGGTCGATTAAAAACACTCTTTGACAGAAAAGTGAAGCCATGCTTCTCAAAAATTTGAATTCACCATTTCAGAAATTAATGCATCCTTGGTAATATTTTCAAAAGTGTACACCAAAATGTCGTAACTGTTTAAAAATGTCATAAACAATAACAATTCAACCAATGACGTGAGGTTATTTTCATTTTTTTGGGTACGGACAATGAAATTACCCATGATTCTTTAGATTCTGAAAATACGAATTAGATTTTGATCACCTCGTTAATTAGTATATACATGTAAAACAAAATAAGATCAAAACAATACAAAACACAAAATATTGTCAATTCACTGGCCGAGCTGGTACGGTAATAGGACATTCGGCAATCCTCGGTAGAATCCGCTACTCTGAGGGTACGGAATCGGCCGAGTTGAGACGAATGGGTAATACGAGTTTGTCATGGTACGAGTTTGGTACAGGCCCGACTTGTTTTAGTCCGAATTCACCAACAGTAAAATTATCCGGTTCCCATTCATTCGACTGACGTCTGGAATCTAGACTGACGGGGTCTGTTAAGAACATTAACCGGGCTCACCCACAGACTCTCATGTTTGTTCAATAATGGTCAACTGGCAGAATCTAAAGGACGATGAGTGAACTCATTGTTCGTACACGAAAATGGAAATAACGTTACGTCATTGGATGGATGTCCATTGTTTAGAACATTTTAAACCAATCACAACGTTTTTTGTGTACGCTTTTCAAAATATTACCCAGAATGCATCAGATTCTGAAACGGCGAACTACATGTACCTTTAACTTAGAACCGGAAGTAATAGTCGATACTTACCATTATGGGAAATCCTATTGATATGACATTGACACTTTTAACAATCCAGAGAGATAGCTAAACACCCAATCTGTATACCGGTAAATATATGAACTTTCTGGAGTGGAACATGACGAAGATATTTATAGTCCGGTTGATATTTCTGTGGCGTTATCAAGAGAAAAAATCTATCTTTTAGCTACAAAAAAAAAACAATATATACATACTTAATAAGAAAACCAAATGTTTAATGACAAGAGTAACCATTGATCTCAACGGTGTGTTGACTTTTTAAAGATTGAATGCTAATCGTACTTTTGTTTGACGCCTTTACAATTGTTTGATTCGAGCGTCAACGGTGAATCTTTGTTCACTAAACGCGCGTCGGGGTACACATTTTTTTTTTATCCTGATGGGTTTATTTACAAGATTTAATTATCTTAAAAAAACATATACATACCATACGCTCAGATAACATTGCTTTTTTTTTCATCAATGAAAATCCCCCCCTTTTTTTTTTAGGGTAACAATGCGTACAATGAACCCTAATTACGAAATTGGTCCATATAAAAAATTAATTGAAAAAAAAATATACAGTGATGGGATGTTAAAAGGATATTATAAAACAAGAATGTGTCCAAAGTACACGGATGCCACACTCGCACTTTCAGTTTCTAAGTTGAGAGGACCGTGAAATTGGGATCAAAACTGTTATTTAGCATTGCAATTAGAAAGATCATATCATAGGGAACACGTGTACTAAGTTTCAAGTTGATTAGAACTCAACATCTTCAAAAACTACCTTGACCAAAAACTTTAACCTGAAGTAGGACAGACGGACAAACAGACGAACAAACAGACGAACGGACGGACGGACGGACTAAAGAACGGAAAATGGACGAATGGACCCACAGACCAGAAAACATAATGACTCTGTACTAACGTATGTAGGGCATAAAAATGGATTTAACAATAAAGGTTAAGAAATAGAACACTATAACACAAAATCAAGTTATCATAAACAACATTAGTACCTAGATTCTATACTTCATTACCATCATGTATTATTTGGAAAACAAATATTAATCAACAAGATCAATAGATTATTACGTAAATATAACATGCAGACATCTTATACGTTCAGGTATTTCACATCCAATCTTTTATGGTAATATTCTTTACAAAGCACAAAAATGCCAGTATTAACCTCAAAAACTTACAAAACCTATACGTTCAGGTATTTCACATCCAATCTTTTATGGTAATATTCTTTACAAAATGTCAGTATTAACCTCAAAAACTTACAAAACCTTTAAACAGACTTATTAAGAAGGGATATAGTTACGATACTGTTGTCAGATCATTAAAGATTGCATATTTTGGCTTTAATATTGATTCACTTATAGGGTCTTTGCATCGGAACTAAACACATTTATATTAATAAAACAGTTGTTGGCATGACACGGGTTATGTTCTTCTCATATACTTTATGATGGTATGATACTAAAACCCTAACGGGAGGGATTGTGCCTGGTAGTAATATGACGAAGACATAATCTTTCAATCAGTTTAAATGAGGTCTGGAGCTGGCATGTTAGTTAAGTGCTAGTAGTCTGTTGTTATTTATGTATTATTCTCATTTTGTTTATTTTCTTTTGTTACATCTTCTGACATCGGACTCGGACTTCTCTTGAACTGAATTTTAATGTGCGTTTTGTTATGCGTTTACTATTCTACATTGGCTAGAGTTATAGGGGGAGGCTTGAGATCTCATAAACATGTTTAACCCCGCCGCAATTTTGCGCCTGTCCCAAGTCAGGAGCATCAAGCCTTTGTTAGTCTTGAATGATTTTTAATTTTAGTTTCTTGTGTATAATTCGGAGTTTAGTATGGCGTCCACTATCACTGAACTAGTATACATATTTTTTAAGGGGTCAGCTGAAGGACGACTCCGGGTGCGGGAGTTTCTCGCTACATTGAAGACCAATTGGTGGCCTTTGGCTGTTGTTTGCTCTATGTTTGAGTTGTTGTCGCTTTGACACATTCCCCATTTCCTTTCTCAATTTTATTATTGCAAATTACCTGCATTTCTGATAGTGAAGCCTCTCCCATGTACAAAAAGACGCCTTTTATTGCAAATTACCTGCATTCCTGTGAGTGAAGCCACTCCCATGTACAAAAATACGCCTATTATGCAAATTACCTGCATTCCTGTGAGTTAAGCCACTCCCATGTACACAAATACGCCTATTATGCAAATTACCTGCATTCCTGTGAGTGAAGACACTCCATTGCATGTACAAAAAGACGACTATTATTGCGAATTACCTGCATTCCTTTGAGTGAAGCCACTCCCATGTACAAAAATACGCCGTAGAGGACTGGCATCGGAATAACCTGAAAGATTAATATTTAAATGTCAAATGATTAATAATCATAGTCCTGAAGTACTTTACATCGTATGACCGCTTATTCTTGTGGATGGTCAAAAGCACTTGTCACTTTAAAAAATCACATCTCTATACCTGAAACGGAGGTTAATGTACAGAGATATATTTTTTTCTGAGACAAGTTCTTGCGTGAATGATGAATAAATGACAAGAAATTCAACCGCACCGTTATAATTATTATATTGTAGTGATACAAATCAGTATACACTGGTTTGTTGTTATATATTATATTACTATAACAGTTATATTCATCCATTTGAATATCATTTCTATTCTACTATTCTAATAATAGTTCAGTGCAAGTGCATGGTTGACACACTTCTGCAAAAAATCGATTTTTCCAAATATCGGATATGAATAGGCATTCATATTTGCCACAAAAACAATTACTGAGTTACCGGTCCTTGTCGGGATTGTCGCAAAACGTTCTTGGGATATTCTTCCGAATGCATTAACACAATTTTTCGGTACGTGTGCATAGATATTATCAATGATTTTTTACTTATGTATATATAACAATAACATCTTCATGCCTTATATATCATGTACTGTAGTACGCCGCTAGATTAAAACTGACGTGGAAAGGTAACACATGGCCAGCGAAAGCTCTTTTTTTGAGAGCCCAGGTGGTCGTGTGGTCTAGCGGGACGGCTGCAGTGCAGGCGATTTGGTGTCACGATATCACAGTAGCATGGGTTCGAATCCCGGTGAGGGAAGAACCAAAAATTTGCGAAAGCAAATTTACAGATCTAACATTGTTGGGTTGATGTTTAGACGAGTTGTATATACATTATGTACACAGCCATGTATCACCATCATTGATGGCGATCCGATGGATACATCTGTTGTAGGGTTGTCACTGACTCAGACGTACTTATGAATATAATTATTTTCTGTGACTGTATCTTACATTAATTTGTAGGATCCTTTACTATAGATAATTTAGCTGATCTGTAACAATAACATCTTCATGCCTTATATATCATGTACTGTAGTACGCCGCTAGATTAAAACTGACGTGGAAAGGTAACACATGGCCAGCGAAAGCTCTTTTTTTGAGAGCCCAGGTGGTCGTGTGGTCTAGCGGGACGGCTGCAGTGCAGGCGATTTGGTGTCACGATATCACAGTAGCATGGGTTCGAATCCCGGTGAGGGAAGAACCAAAAATTTGCGAAAGCAAATTTACAGATCTAACATTGTTGGGTTGATGTTTAGACGAGTTGTATATATATATATATATATATATTATATATCTAACGGCAAAACATTTTTATATTATTAATTTATGTTCTAAACAAAAGTATTTTTATCAGTATCCATTGAAGAGATGTATTTATAACAAAATATATGGAATGTTAATTTGTACTAGTTTATATCCGCGTCACAATGATTTATCATGTTTATAGATCGGTTACAAACCCAAAACGAAAGTCACGTGTGCAAATCTAGGCGATTGCAATACTTCGGAATGCCCTCTCGGTCATCTCGATGTAATAATAAGAAATTATAACCTCAACGTTTCTCAGTTAATATTTTCGAATATTACCTTTAATATTGATGTAATCAACACTGCAAATCCACTAAACACACCAACCAGAAGGGCTGTTACCCGCTGCTCTCTACAAAACATTTTGAAAATAGTGCTAATGCAAAAATATTTGTCGAATTCGCATTTGCTTTTCAGTTGTGTCCCTTTGATCAAATGACATATATTTACGTTATAGTTGTATAGTGTCTCATGAGATTCGACTCAATAAGTTTAAACAGGAAAACACGATAGTCGTTATGAGCGGAGCGAAAACGATATGTCGTTTAAACATATTTATTTATAGTGAATTGGGTAACACGTTATTACAACTTATATTAATCCCTTTCCATTTTGCGGGTGCGATATTTACCTACCCAGCCAGGACACAAAACATCGCATGTGTTTTTCAGTAAGGTTTAATATGACGAAAGCTGGTTTCCTTTCTGATTTTCAGTATATCTCCAGGTTTTATATACTATGGATTCAATAACTTTCATGGACTACCAATTTTCTTGGATTTTATGTGTATAGTCGAATCCCGAATTTAATTTTTCAACTTATTACAAATTATCTATAAGCTTGAGTGCAGACCTTTGTAAAACCATGAAATCACATATCAACGAAACCATTTTTTTTCTTTAATTAACGAAACTTGGTACCAACTAAAATGAATTCATCCCCAATAACTTAATACAAGGTGGTACATAACAATATAGGAAGATAACTCTGCAAAAATCGTTTGAACGTTAAACTTTAAAATGTCATTCTTTTGTTAAGAAAATATTTAGCTTCACTATAATAGAAACTAGTGTTTGACAAACTGCTACATTTGTCTACCGTATAGCGGGTTATTTTTGCGGGTGTAAAATTTCCCGATTTTTATTGAATAAGGTATACAAAATATTTTGGCGCATACTATTTTTGCGTTTTCAAAACTTATTTTTAATACCTTAAAATGTACACTTTTAAATTGGCAGAATTTATTTTGGCGATTTTGTTCTATCCGCGAAAATAAACGAAAAATTACACCCCGCGAAAATAACCCGCTATAAGGTATATATCCAATGCTTTTTTTCAGATAAAATGTGCATGTTGTTCAATTTTTTAAATTTATGTATTTTTGTCAAAGGTCAAAGTAAATATTTTGTCAAAATTTCATGAAATTAAAAGAGCCAAATTAATTTTAATCAAGTTATTTGATACCACCAAGGTTTTTACACAATTAAACTGTGTTTTCCACCTACGTTGGTTTTACATGGTCAGAGTCCGTATGCATGAAGCTACTTAAGTTTAGATTCGTTCCGAACGGACAGACTTTTCCACATGTGCAACGCTAAATAAGTACTACAATCGGATTTCTTAACTTCAGAGGTTTGATGCATACGGGCCCAGATCATTAGAGGGGTACATTTTATGTTAATTTCAAATTAGGTTCTCTCTAGATTTTACCTGACTCCTAGGAAGGTTGGTTTCTCCCCAGGCGCTGTACATTCGGACTCCTTCCTTAAACTCATCACGTGGGCCATTGCCGAGACGGTTGCTGCTACGTACCATGGTAACCCAAGAAATGATAACACTACAATAAGTACTGCTACTACAAGCATGTCCAAATGGTATCCACCGCCTTTCTGTAAGATTTTATAGACATACAATGTATATGCAATATCTATTTATGTTGAATAGTAAGTCCTAGTTGGGAAAACAAATACAATAGGTGAGGGAGAAACGGAAATAAACTAGTTTTACGATTTTCTTTGATACTTGGAAAAATACATGTATTGTACAGATCATGAATAGTAAAACTCAATTTTCGTGTGATAAAATAAAACTACGCATTAGAATTTTAGAATAGAATATGAGAAAATAGCTGTAATAGTATACTTAAACATAAGAAAAGAAAAAAAAAACATAATCATCGAAATCGTTTTCATTGCTTCATAACAAAAGCGGTAAATTAATCTGAGTTATCTCCCCTTATCTGGCAAAAGTTTGAAAAAATGACTCTGACAAAAACATTTTGTATTTTGTAAAAGTCAGCCTTAAAATATGACAAAACACACAAAGTTCTATATTAAAATGAAAATTCGAACTGATGAATTATGCGAAACCTCGAAATTTGTAAATTTCGTGAAAGATTAAGACCGATTGTTATCTACTATGCATTTTCTAAGCTGGTGGAACACACCAAATGTTAGAGGGCCGTTAAGCCAGTCAAGGTCGTTCCCTGCCAAGGTCGTTCCCATTCAAGGTCGTTAAAAACTTTCACCATCAGCTTACTCATCGATTGTATGTGCATTCCGAGTTAAAGATCAAGTTATGTTTGACTCTTTACAATGTATTAATATTACCTTGAGCTTATTTTCTTTTCTATTGACAATCACAGATGTAATCTGTTGATCCATAAAGATCAGGATTGTTGTCAGAAGGGCTGGTACGACTGCTACTAAGATCAACCACCAAGGGTTCTTATCACTGATAGGGTTGATCAACCATCCTCTTCCGGGCTTTGTAGGCTGAAAATGTATAATACACGTTATTTGATTGGACGACTAATCAGATTCTACAATAGATCGGATCTCACCGGCTGTCTATGAACAAAGTGTAGTAGTCAGCCGAAAACCAGCTTACAAATGATAAAAGACACATTATTTCTGTATTATTTATTTCTTTATGTCAAACCCTAAATCGAATCTTAACAATCGTTAAAGACATTTTAAATGGTTTGTCTCATTTGAAGTGAACCATTTTACACCAAAAAATCGTTCCAATTTGAAAAAAATAGTTCAGAATAATTTCAGAAATTAGAGATATTCTCTTTTTGACCACAAAAATACCAATACTCAACCTTAATTACTTTTATCAGTGTTTTGTTATGAGTCAAGTCCTATTATTCAATTTTATGTCAATTTTTTGTTTTGTTTTCTGAGACGGGGCTATTTCTAACCTTTCGTGAACCTTGTTCTTGACTAAACCCTACGAATCCATAGTAACCACGTGACCCTAGTATAACCAATCACAACGCCATTATTTACCCGCGAAATGTGAAAATGTTCTAAAATTTCGTTCGTATAAAAACGCTGTCATTATGATTGTTTGTAATTTCACTAGGTGTACGGAATCGGCCGATTGAGATGAATGTTAGATGAGGGTACGGAATCGGTCGAGTTGAGACGAATGAGTGTAGTTATGTCATACAAGTGAGCACTCACCTTGAATACTGATGGGACATTCAATTTAGGTGTTGCTACACCAAACCATGCGTCAAATCCCACCATCACTACTATGGCAATCAGAACACTAAAGTCACTCACTATTTGTCGTATCTAAACAAATGAATATTCATATCATATATATATTGACCAAAAATGACAATAATAATAGTTTCATTGACGGGGAGTGTACTTTTTGATAAATGGAATATAGGGGTTCAGAAATTGTAGATTTTTGCTATAAGGGTTTAAAAGATTGGGACAGAAGAAAGAGAAAGAAGTTTTCATGAAAGTGGGAAAAAATAACAAAACAAAAAAGGCAATCATCATCGGATTCTTTTCTGGAAACTTTTTTATTTTCTTTTTATTACAAGAATGGTCTGACGTCAGACAGCCTTTTTGGGCTTTGTGCTTTATAGTTCCTTACTTACTACATTTATAAAGTATAAGACTATAGTTTGATGCATTTTTTGTCATGTTTTGGGATTTTTGTCACATTTTTGGAATCCTCTGGTTTTATCCATTTAATGTCTCAGAAAAATTTGCACATCTTTTTTTTAATAATTTTTTTTTACATGTATACGGAAAAGTTCATCTGTAAATGTAGATTTTTTTAACTTAAACTTGTAAATGATAAAGCTATGAAAAGTCAAAAGAGAATATTTTCCCGCCAAAATTTCAATGGCTAATATCTTGAAAACAAGCACATTGACCTATATTTTTATTTGGCTCTTTTTATACCTTTCTTAATCCCGTGTCAATATAAAATATTCTTTTGAAAAGTTAATTATTTTGAAACTGAGAAGGAACTCTATTAAGATCATTTTCATCCACTTTATTTGAACTTTGGTAAATATGGTATCTCATGGCTATCGTACCATATTTCCTTATTTTTATGATATTTCTTATTATACATACCATTGTAGAAAAATAACGTGTTTTTTTGAAAGACACCAATAGTCTTGCAATTATAAATGTTCCAAAGAATAATACAATGGACATAAACAATACATCCGGGGACTGAGAACTATCACATCCGGTTCCGGTTAAAATTCCGCCATAAAGTGTACAATTTGAAGGTGCAATAAACTGATGTAAAGGCATATCGTTATTTGGTGAGCGAGTTACTATATCTTCATTTGATGAAAGACTGAGAGAAGCTGATCTGACATGACGAACCAATATACCTTCTTCTGGTTTTGGCGGAATGGTAAAATTGTTAATGATACAAAAACATCCACTGTCAGTTGTCCATCGTTGAACTGGATATTTTATTCCGATTTTATATAATTGTTTAAAGGCTTGATATATAAATATGAGTGCAATGAGACAAGCAAAACATTCTTCGGTAAATCTTGTTATGTATCGAACCAACGAGCTTAGATCAAACGCAACAATGATAAGGATTAAAAGTGCAGTCCACAAGCCTACCCATACACGTATGGGCATAAAATCCCAATCTTGATCTCTGAAAAAAATAAAAATAATAAAAAAAGATTAATATATGTAATGGACTTAGAATGCATGATTTGATTGATTGATTGATTGATTGGTTGGTTGGTTGGTTGGTATTTAACGCCACTTTCAACACTATTGTGCTATTTCATGTCGGTCAGTTTTTCATGGGTGGCAAAATCCAGAGTTCCCGAAGATAACTTCCGACCTTCGGTAGGAAAATTGATAGTACTAGTCAACTGAGATTGAAGTCGAGTGCACCAGCCTCGTGCAGAATTCGAACTCACCACCTCCGTGTTGACTGGTTAGTTATACAGTTCTTCGACTTCTTATACCACTCGGACACCGAGGCTCCGACATGTTTGAGATAACCAAAAAAAATCGAATGCATTGACCTTTGATAGAAGTGTTCATTATCTTAGACCGCCTGTACTTGCCGATAGCAATACTGAAATAAAAGACTGGCCGTCTAAGGTCCTCAGGTAACCTCTTTCCCGAAGTAGTTTATTTTGGCTTTTTCTGGAGGAATGAAAATATGAGGAATGTATGAAATAGATTTATCTACAACATGCAATGTCTGAAAACTTTCCAAGATGCACAGGTTTGTCTGATATCTTTGATCTTTAAACCGTTACTTGACGACTTAAGACGACCAGTCTTTTATTTCTGTATTGCTATCGGCAAGTACAGGTTTGTCGGTATTCAGAATAAATTTATAGGTGAAAATGCAGCCATTTTAGCTAAAGGGTCAACATCAACCTTAAGGACGTTTGCTCCTTCCCTTCAAACAACAAGCTTTTTTAAAAGATTGTTATAAATTGAGAGATTTTAAAAAGAGTAAAATTAAAAGAAAGACCTATTTTTCAGTGACAATCAATTGAAAATTTGATTCACCGGAAGTCGTTCTCTTTGAATTTTTCAAATATTTGATATTGTCACCTAATATCTTTCAAAACCTTACAAAAAAACCCAAGTATTTGATAAGAATTTCAAGCAAACTTTTAAACTTTATGTAACGAAATTATGATGAAAAAAACTTAGGCAACTTTTCTATTGGCACTAAAAAGATAAAACCCGTGGATTCCGAATATCTGACTAAATTTTTTTTTTAAAAGCAAACATTCTTAAGGCTTAAAGCGGAAAATTATTCCATTTTGGAAATTTTTGTCTACGACGATACCATTTCTGTTTGAAGAATGGGAGCTATATGACAAAAGTAATTTTTCAATAGTTTTGGAAATTTTGTTTGGCGAAGTTTTGTCTTTTCCTTATATTTTTTACTGTCAATCTTTAAAAGTATTTGGGCCCTAATCGCTCATACAATAATATACACATTAACGGCAAGTAATTCTTAACTGTAAAGTCAGAAATTATTGCGATGTTTTTTTTTTTTATTATTGTGATAAATGAGACCGTGTTATAATCGCAATAATTTAAACTCCCATTTGAAATTTTTCCCAATATCGCAAAAATGAAAATCGCATTTTAGTCCTAAATGACAAAGTCGCAATAATAAATGAACGCAATACTGTATTTATTTTCCCAAGGGTATCACCAACCCAGTATTCAGCACTGTATTGACTTGAGAGTTATCACTGATATGTTCATAATAATATATTAACTGTTAACAAAACTTTGATTTTTTTAAATACTAAGGCTTTTCTACCTCAGAAATATATAACCTTAACTGTATTAGGTAAAACTTTTAGGAATTTTTGGTCCTCAATGCTCTTCAACTTCGTAATTTATTTGGCCTTTTTAACATTTTTGTATTCGAGCGTCACTGGAGATTCTTTTGTAGACGAAACGCGCGTCTAGAGAAGTGATTTTTTTTTAGTCCTGGTATCTATCATGAGTTTTTTTTCTGAATTTACAACAAAGTAATATAATGAAATTATCTTACTTGCAAAATTTAAACAGTATCATCTCCAATACAAGCATGGGCCCCGTGCTACCTAGAATATTTAATGGCTGTCCAGCAAATAGTGCGAATATAACTCCTGTTATAGATGCTGCCAGAATACACTCAATTGTTCCCTGTAAAAAAAAAAGTTCAGTAGATTAAGTATTCCTGCTAAAAATAGAAAGCTGCCAGAATACATTCAATTGTTCCCTGTAAAAAAGCGGTAAGATAATTAACTATTCCTGCTAAAAAAGGGAAAGCTTACAGAATACATTCAATTGTTCCCTGTTAAAAAAAAACTTCAAGGAGATTAAGAATTTCCGCTGAAAATGGGAAAGCTGCCGGAATATATTCAATTTTCCCCTGTAAAAAACGTTAAGAAGATTAAGTATTCCCGCTGAAAAGGGGAAAGCTGCCAGATTACATGCAATTGTTCCCTGTAAAAACGTTAAGAAGATTAAGTATTCCTGCTGAAAAGGGGAAAGCTTCCAGAATACATTTAATTGTTCCCTGTAGAAAAACGGTAAGAAGATTAAGTATTCCTGCTGAAAAGGGGAAAGCTGCCAGAATACATTCAATTGTACATGTTCCCTGTAAAAAACGTCAAGACGATTAAGTATTCCTGCTAAAAAGGGGAAAGCTGCCAAAATAAAATGGAAAAAATACTTCAATTGGTCCCTGTAAAAATATAAAAGTTTTCAAAGTTTCAAATTTTCACCTAACGCGGATACCTTGGGCCATTCCAGTTAATTTCTGACAGGTGGGGATGGATGGGGAGATTTTTTTTCATACCTATCAGAAAAAAACATCATGTAAAACTACCTATCAGATCTATTAATTAAGACCTATCAGATGTTGAGTTTCAGTTCATATTGGGTGGATGGGCTTCCATGGGAAAAATTGACCTATCAGAATTTTTTACTGCAAGGATTGTACCCATCAGAATTTTAAATACAATACCAGATAATGCATGATACGAAACTGTCTTCATTCCAAAGCACCCCTAAGATCTGAAATAGGTATTTTTTGTAACCCCTAAGATGTAATTATTTTTAATTATTTACTCCTGTAAGACCCTCAGAAATTTTTGCGTATAAGTGTACGTGTCAGATGAAAAAACCCCAACTTTCACCCCTAAGATGAATAAATTTTACACCCCTCAGAAAGGACCATCCACCCCCCTTTAGCAGATATTAACTGGAATGGCCCATTATTCTGATTCCGACTCGACCAGTCTTTGCTCTTACTCCTTAATGCAGAATGATTGGCGGAGATGCAACATATACCAATTTCGAAGTCTTTGGATGACCCGACCGGGTTCGAAGGTCAACAGCCTTCCGAACTCGAGGCCTACTTAAGGTAAACACTCTATCACGAGACCTTCGAGCCGGTTAAATTTTTAAAGAAAAGACACTTACCATGTATCCCTCTGTTGCAGTTGACAGCAATCCACCAAAGGTCACATTAGGGGTTAATGTGGCTAAGAAGAGATAAATGAATGATGCCACACATTGTATATGCAATGAGTCAGTAAAATCACTTTTGTAATGCGGAAGTTTTCGTTTAACGTCAGCAATAAGGCCACCAAATACTCTGAAAAATTACAAAAATTTAAAGGTTACGCGCGATGTTCGTGCCTATAAGCGTTATAGACGTTAAAGCTAAAATCGAACGTTTTCATGGTTTAGACGCTACACAAATATTTCTAGAATAAGTAAAGTTAATGTACCTGTCTGGTCAGGGGAGGGTTGGGATCCCACTAACATGTTAAACCCCGCTCCCAAGTCAGGAGCCCGTAATTAAGTGGTTGTTGTTTGTTAATGTGTTACATATTTGTTTTTCGTTCATTTTAAAATAAATACGGCTCTTATAGTTTTCCCGTTTGAATTGTTTTACATTGTCATTGCGGGGCCTTTTATAGTTGACTTTGCGGTATGGGCTTTACTCATTGTTGAAGACCGTACGGTGACCTATAATTGTTAATTTTTGTGTTATTGTGTCTCTTGTAGAGAGTAAATGGTCTCATTGGCAATCATACCACATCTTCTTCTGGACCCAAATTACGGCTTCAGTTATTCTCGAAATCTGTCGATAAGGTCACCTTATACTTCAAATGAAATTATTAATTGAGTCTTTGTAAGTGCCAACCAAATAGTTTTCATAAGAATAACATGACAGGTACCTACTGTCAAATTAGCATCGTCCAAAGAAGAAAAAAAGGTTAATAGAGACTTTTAATATTAGGAACGATTTAAAAGATAATGTGTCACGATCTATAATCTCGACATATCTAAATATTCGGCGCCTACAATACAATAACTTAGTGTCGTTTAAACGTTCCCCGCATATTTAAAAAAAAAAAAGGCTACATGTATATGACCAAAAGGGACCTAAGAAAAAGCTGAAGTCATCTCTGCCTATTCTTGACATATTTATCAAGTCGCCTTTTCAAATCTAAAAGATCATGGGTAATTTCATTGTAAGTACCCCAAAATGAAAATAACGTAACGTCATTTGTTGAATTCCCATTGTTGATGACATTTCTAACCAATCACGATGTATTGGTGAACACTTTTGAAGATATTACCCAGGATGCATTAGATTCTGAAACGGGGAATTCTGATATATAAATACAAACCTGCCTGTTCTTTCTAATGTCGGGTCATCATGACTGTCATCTTCATTAACAACAATAGTGGTATACACTGGAGGTTTTCTCGATTCCTACAATCACATATACAAATGTAGTAAAGATTAATGATATATGCGTTGATTTGTCTTCATGATATATGCGTTGATTTGTCTCATGATATATGCAATGATTTGTCTCATGATAATATGCGTTGATTTGTCTCGTAATTTATGCATTGATTTCTCTCATGATTTATGCGTTGATTTGTCTCATGATATATGCGTTGATTTGTCTTCATGATATATGCGTTGTATCTGAATCAATGATTGTCTCATGATATCGTGATTTGTCAATATGCATTGATTCCTCATGATTATGCGGTGTCAATTTGTCTCTTTACTAGTCTTTAAGCATTGATTTTCTCATATATATGCGTTGATTGTCGTATATGATATTATGCGTTGATTTGTCTCATAATTTATGCGTTGATTTGTCTCGATGATTTATGCGTTGATTTGTCTCATGATTATGCGTTGATTTGTCTCGTAATTTATCTTGATTTGTCTCATGATTTATGCGTTGATTTGTCTCATGATTTAATGCTTGATTTGTCTCGATGATTATGCGTTGATTTGTCTGATGATATGCGTTCATGATTATGCGTTGATTTGTCTCATGATTTATGCGTTGATTTTCATGATTTGTATGTCTCATGATTTATGCGTTGATTTGTCTCATTTTTTATGATTTGTCTCGATTTATGCGTGTCTATTATGCGATGATTTATGCGTTCATGATTTATGCTGATTTGGATTTGTCTATGATTTATGCGTTGATTTGTCTGATGATTTATGCGTTGATTTGTCTGATGATTTATGCTTGATTTGTCTCGTGATGTATGCGTTGATTTGTCTCATGATATATGCGTTGATTTGGTCTGATGATTTTATTGCGTTGGATTTGTCTGATGATTTATGCGTTGATTTTTGTCTGATGATTTATGCGTTGATTTGTCTCATGATTTATGCGTTGATTTGTCTCATGATTTATGCGTTGATTTGTCTGATGATATATGCGTTGATTTGTCTCATGATTTATGCGTTGATTTGTCTCATGATTTATGCGTTGATTTTTCTCATGATTTATGCGTTGATTTGTCTCATGATTTATGCGTTGATTTGTCTCGTAATTTATGCGTTGATTTGTCTGATGATTTATGCGTTGATTTGTCTCATGATTTAAGCGTTGATTTGTCTCATGATTTATGCGTTGATTTGTCTCATGATTTATGCGTTGATTTGTCTCGTAATTTATGCGTTGATTTGTCTGATGATTTATGCGTTGATTTGTCTGATGATTTATACGTTGATTTGTCTCATGATTTATGCGTTGATTTGTCTCATGATTTATGCGTTGATTTGTCTCATGATTTATGCGTTGATTTGTCTCATGATATATGCGTTGATTTGTCTGATGATTTATGCGTTGATTTGTCTGATGATTTATGCGTTGATTTGTCTCATGATTTATGCGTTGATTTGTCTCATGATTTATGCATTGATTTGTCTCGTGATTTATGCGTTGATTTGTCTCGTAATTTATGCGTTGATTTGTCTGATGATTTATGCGTTGATTTGTCTGATGATTTATACGTTGATTTGTCTGATGATTTATGCGTTGATTTGTCTGATGATTTATACGTTGATTTGTCTGATGATTTATGCGTTGATTTGTCTCATGATTTATGCGTTGATTTGTCTCATGATTTATGCGTTGATTTGTCTCATGATATATGCGTTGATTTGTCTGATGATTTATGCGTTGATTTGTCTGATGATTTATGCGTTGATTTGTCTCATGATTTATGCGTTGATTTGTCTGATGATATATGCGTTGATTTGTCTGATGATTTATGCGTTGATTTGTCTCATGATTTATGCGTTGATTTGTCTCATGATTTATGCGTTGATTTGTCTCGTGATTTATGCGTTGATTTGTCTCGTAATTTATGCGTTGATTTGTCTGATGATTTATGCGTTGATTTGTCTGATGATTTATACGTTGATTTGTCTGATGATTTATGCGTTGATTTGTCTCATGATTTATGCGTCGATTTGTCTTATGATTTATGCGTTGATTTGTCTCGTGATTTATGCGTTGATTTGTCTCGTAATTTATGCGTTGATTTGTCTGATGATTTATGCGTTGATTTGTCTGATGATTTATACGTTGATTTGTCTGATGATTTATGCGTTGATTTGTCTCATGATTTATGCGTTGATTTGTCTCATGATTTATGCGTTGATTTGTCTCATGATATATGCGTTGATTTGTCTGATGATTTATGCGTTGATTTGTCTCATGATATAGTATGCGTTGATTTGTCTCATGATGTATGCGTTGATTTGTCTCATGATTTATACGTTGATTTTTCTGATGATTTATGCATTGATTTGTTTGATGATTTATGCGTTGATTTGTCTCGTGATATATGCGTTGATTTGTCTCATGATATATGCGTTGATTTGTCTCATGATATAGTATGCGTTGATTTGTCTCATGATTTATGCGTTGAATTGTCACCCTCCAAAGAAGTGTATTTTCATACTATAGTATTGATATTTAATGGCAATACAATTATACATTGTATTAGAAATATCATTAACAAGTACTAGTATATCAACTTAAAGGTAGGTTTATAGATTGCTGTTTACTTTACGTCCAGTGGCAGATATTTGAAGGATATTAATGTTCCAAATAAAACACTTTAACAATCAACCCAACATGTAGCTTCTTCAAAGTTGTTAAAGAAGCCACCTATGTACCACTAAAAGTCACCTACGTTACACTTAAAAAGTAAGATACTGCTTGAATAGCATTTTCATACGTTGATGAGTTAACTTAAGTCTTACTTTCTTGGTTTTGCTGAATGAATTGAGCCCTATTTTAGTTGCATTTTGCCTGGAGGAATTTGATCTGACTAGGAAGAATAAAAAGTGAAATAACAAAAATTATCGAATTCCAAGGAAAATTTAAAACAGAAAGTCCTTTATCAAATGGCAAAATCAAAAGTTCAAACACACACCAAATGAATAGAAAACAACGGTCATATTCATGACTTGGTACATGCATTTCTTTATGTAGAAAATTATGGATTACGTTTGGTTGCTCTCAGTTGTATGACAGTTGCATACAATTCCAATATATTGACAACAGTGTTCGAGCAAAACAAACAGACATACTAGGTAAAATTGTCAAAAATTGGGGTACAGCAGTCAGCATTTGGTTATCATTGAATTTTTCATAATAAAATGATTTTCGTGATTTTCCTACCTTTGTGGGAATTTCAGCTGGTGGTTCTATTCTGATGCTTGGGTCCCATGATCCAGGGGGCAGCACAATCGTTTGACTGATGAACTCCTGCAATCCTGAGAGAATATCAGTTTTATCCTCAGCAATGTAGGCAATTTCCCGGAAAATCTAATTGAACATAAATTATAATTTGGAATGATTTACATATCAACGAATACATTAATGTGATTGGTTCGTTTGAATTTCTTACATAGATTTACCCTGTTGTCATGAATCTTGACCCTATACCTTTATCAGTACTAGAAGCAGCACACACATGTGTATTTCTATTGGTTAATTTCTGTTTCTGAGTCCATTAAACGTGTTTTCATGTTTGAATAGTTTTACACAAGTCATTGTAGGTCCCTTTATCTACAGTAGCTTACTACTTTTTGTGATTCCTATTATCATTTTAATGTATTTTCAAAAACTCTAGTACTGTAGAATCAAAAATGAAAATTAATAACAGACAATTTATGACTATTTTAAAGGACTTTCTACGCTTTTATTCTTTAAAATAAACTTGTTTTTTCGTAAGCTATAACTATAAAAAAATTACATTTATTTTTTATTTCATCTTTTTAAATGATTTCATGTTCATATTTCAAATACTGTATTGTCTTGTTAACTAGATTTTTTGACACATAATAGTTAAGAAATGATTGATATATCAATAAATTACAATTTACTACTATTAAAAAGTACGATATAAATAAATATACAAACAAACATTAAACAATAAAATATGACAAAGTTTGTCATTTACATGACAATGAGAGTGTAGCTAATCACACAATTAACTATTTGATAGTCTAGACTTAATTATAGAGGGTCAGCAAGGGGGATTCCTTTATTTTTGTTTGATTTAGATATTTCGGTCATGTTTTTTATTCTGTGAGCTTTTGTCCATTTATCTCTTATTATCTCTAATGTTTATATTTTAACATCTCACTATTCTCTATATAGAATCATATTCAAAACAGTGTAGCTGTGGCCATTGATTGACAACCTTAAATTATCCCATTGACTGGGGCAGATTATGTGAACGTTTGTCTGTAACAACCGCTGCTCACTATGTACTTGTTAAAGGCACTTAAACTGTGGGGTCACAAAAGGTTCTCAACACCTAAATAAAGAAATTAGAAAAACTAATCAGGAATAACACGATGTTTTGATTTATATCAATAATATAAATCAAAACATAAAGTTATTCCTGATTAATTTTTCGAACTATTTTAATATTAAAGGCGTTAAGAACCTTTGGTGACCCCACAGTTTAAATTCTATAATAAGTAAGTAGTGAGCAGTTGTCGTTACAGACACACGTTCACCTAATCTGCCCCAGTCAATGGGATAATTTAAGGTTGTCAATCAATGGCCACAGCTACACTGTTTTGAATATGATTCTATTTTTTTTTTTATCTTTTGTTCATTTTTCTCTATCATTTATATTTTTGCCCATATTTCTCTAATCTTTTCGTTTGTTTCTGTATTGTTTAAATTTTTGGGTCATCTGTTCTAATCTTTATACTTTTGTGCATTAATCTCTTATGTTATGTTTTAGCCTCTCATTATTGTCTCTACTCCCTTATTTGTTCATTTTCTCTATCATTAATATGTTTGCCCATATTTCTCTAATCTTTTCGTTTATTTCTGTATTGTTTAAATTTTTGGGTCATCTGTTCTAATCTTTATACTTTTGTGCATTAATCCCTTATGTTATGTTTTAGCCTCTTTTTATTCTCTATTCCTTTTTTATCCATTTTCTCTATTATTGATATTTTTGCCCATATTTCTGTATTCTTTAAATTGTCCGACCATGTTTTCTATTCTTTATACTTTTGTCCATTAATCTCTTATCTTTATATTTCAGCATCTCAGCATTCTCTATTCTTTAATGTTTGTTCATTTTCTCTATCATTATTATTTTTTGACATTCAAATTAAAAAGATCATATTATAGGGAACATCTGTACTAAGTTTCAAGTTGATTGAACTTCAACTTTATCTTAAACTAAATTGACCAAGAACTTTTAAATTAACCCAGAACAGGGCAGATGAACAAACTGACTACCGAACGGACGGACGAAAGGACGAACGAACACAGACCGAAACACATAATGCTCTTAAGTAGGGCATAAAACAGATGATGGTTTATTATAATTGTTCTTCATCTCGAATTTGCAAATAAATTGGACCCATTTAAGTGATATATTTGGCTGCATCTCTAAATGGCAAAGGATAATTTATGTTTTAATTGTTAGATCTGTAGATGTCATTACATTTTTTAATAAAGGAGTTCCATAATATGTTAGGCGCATGCGCGTTTCTCGTGTTTATTTACCTCATCTGTCATGAGTGCTCCCATACATCGACCAGCTTCTATTGCCGGTTCTAAATGAGCTTTAGGAACCAGTAGTATAAATAGGAAACGAGTTGGCAAGTCGACTTCCGTTATTTTTCCTAGGTCCTTTGCTTCGCGCAGACGCACAAAAGCACACAGGTTGTCAGTGAGTTCTTCCACCTCGCCAACCATTATATTCATAACCTCAGCTCCGTCTGGAATCTTTCTTTTGAATTTTCTATTTGTCTGGATTAAATAAAAAGCATCATGAATTCGCCGTTTCAGAATCTAATGCATTCTGGGAAATATTATCAAAAGTCTACACCAAAACGTCGTGATTGGTTGAAAACGTCCAAAACAATGGAAATTCAACCTATCTCGTGACGCTATTTTCATTTTGAAATTACCAATAGTCCTTTAGGTTCTGAAGCGGTCAATTACAGAAATGGATATTTTAATTTCACGTTGCAATTCTGTCTTGAAAGTTCCAGGAAAAAGTCTGGAACTGGAAAACAGAAAAAAGTTTTGAAATCAAATGTACTAGTATTTACTTCGAATTCGTTCTCATTTTATACTTTTGTAACCCGGTTTCCTATGCCACCCTTATTTGTCATTCATAGGAGTGTATTCATTGTTTTATTTTTAAAAATTTGATTAAAATTTATATTCGTATATTTCTTAGATAACTGTGTTCAAGATGCAAATAGTCCTCTTTCAGTCTCCCATCTTTTTGCGGGAATGGGAGCGTGTAGAATTTGTTATTTTGTAACGTGTTTTCAACCATTTTTAACATGCATTCTGTGAAAGTCACGTGATAACCAACCTCTCCACCGAATGACAGTAAATTAGGATTGCTTGCTTTGACATCACCATTTTCTATTCCGTTTGCCATCTCAGATAGGCTTTGTGTGCTGGGCTGGTATCCTCCTTAAAATGAATAAGTACATATAAGGTAGTTCGCTACTCAGTTTCAAAATAACAAGCTTTTGATGACACTAGTAAACATTGAAAGGGGATTAATAAAGGAACAAAAGAGCAAAAATAAAATATGGATCAATGCGTTTGTTTTCGAGATTACGCCATTGAAATTCTGGCGTCAAATTGTTCTCTCGATTTTTTTTATAGCTTCGAGATTGAAAAGTTAAAGTTCTCAAAAACTATTAAAAAATTATGCATGTAAAAGATTTATAAAAAGAAAAATGGGGGTCAATGAGCAAAATATTTTAAGGCATTCATATAGATAAAAACAGGATTCCGAAAATTTGAAAAAAATTCCAAAAATGACAAGCAAACTTCCTTAAGAGGTAACATAAGAATCAATGTTGAATTCATTTTAAAGTTAATTTGAAAGACAACATATTTTGTGTTGAACTCTCAAAACACATGTTCTTCCTAGACGATTAGGGGATGGGGCATAACGCAAAGCTAGTTTTTTTTTTTTTTTTTTTTTGGCGTATTTCGTGACTGCAAGCATATGGACTATCTGATTCCTGCGTTGTTGCATTTCTCTGTACGCCCTTTTCCTCGCAGGACTCAGATGTTCGTGGTTCAAATGACATGAACGGCAGGAGCTATTTGTCACCGTATGGCCTTCAACAATGATCTTGCAATGGCATAACCCATACATGTACCATATGTTCAGATATAAAAGGCCCCTACATTTCAGTTTTCAATCATTCAACCAAGGAAACCAACAGCTTTAATAACGATAAAACTGTTAACGAAAAACAAATATTACAATCAGCAACCAACAAAACCTTTGAATTGTAGGTGTTTGTCTTAGTAAAGGCACATAACACATTCGACGGGGCTACACATGTTAGTGAGGACTCAACACTACGCATAACATAGAATACTTGTGTAATAGGTGTAACAGTACCACGTAAGAACAATGTGTAATAGGTGTACTAGTACAACATAAGAACAATATGTACTAGGTGAACTAGTACAACATAAAAACAATGTGTATTAGTGTACTAGTACAACATAAGAACATATGTATTAGGTTAATATACAACATAAAACAATGTGTATAGGTGTAATAGTACAACTAGAACAACGTGTATTAGGTTTAGTAGTACAACATAAAAACAACGTGTATTAGTGTATAGAACAAATAAGAACAATGTGTATTAGGTGTAATAGGACAACATAAGAACAATTGTATACGGTGTAATAGTACAACATAAGAACAATGTGTAATAGGTAAAATTAAACAACATAAAAACAATGTGTATTAGGTAATAGTACAACATAAAAACAATGTGTATTAGATTAATAGTACAACATAAGAACAATGTGTACTAGGTGTAATAGTACAACATAAGAACAACGTGTAGTAGTGTAATAGTACAACATAAGAACAATGTGTATTAGATGTAATAGTACAACATAAGAACAACGTGTAGTAGGTGTAATAGTACAACATAAGAACAATGTGTAGAAGGTGTAATAGTACAACATAAGAACAATGTGTAGTAGGTGTAATAGTACAACATAAGAACAATGTGTAGTAGGTGTATAGTACAACATAAGAACAATGTGTAAGTAGGTGTAATAGTACAACATAAGAACAATGTGTAGTAGGTGTAATAGTACAACATAAGAACAATGTGTATAGGTGTGATAGTACAGCATAAGAACACATGTGTATTAGGTGTAATAGTACAACATAAGAACAATGTGTAAAAACAATTAGGTACATCTTTAATCATTATTCTTATATTTCCCCTTTTTTACATTCCAGCTTTAAGATTGATCTAGCAGAATGTTCTGAGCTGTTTTTACCTGCATAAAATGTGGTCTTTTTTGCAAGCACCAAAAAATGCATGTGGTCTTCTGTTTCCCCTAATGGTACGACATTTTACATTATAGTACTTTGTCTTTGAACTTTCTATGACAAATTAGACGATAATTAGTCTAAATTAAAATACAGGTACATGCATTCTGCACTTTAGTTACCTCTAAAACCACTAATAAACAAGGATATATCTTGATTCAACTTTAATTGTTTTTGCATGTACTTTATAAACACGTGCTTGGGTGTCGATCACGTGACCGGTCGAGACCAATCAAATTTGAAAGCTGCTGTTCTGCTATTGAGTTGTTTGCATTAGTAAGAGTACTAGAACTGTTTCATTTGAAGTCAGAGACATGTGGGACAAATTAAGCGAATATTTTCCTATCGAGTGTAGCATTAAAAACCGACTTGTCGTCGTTGGTGGTTCATATCACGTGGCCATCTCATATAATCATAATCTTTTCCTAAATATGGCTACAACATTTTCCATTGGACGTTCAATAGCCATCCATCTATTGAAAATTACAAAAAGGGAGGGTTATGGTGATTTACGCCCATCTGTCATATAAATCATTTTATTTTTCACATTAACTACTATTCAATACAAACCATTCATTCTACTCCTGGTTTCCGGTGATGACGGCGCATCCTCTTCGTCACTGAGAAACGCCCCTTGAAATAGATTACTGGCTCTACTTTGGTGGCGCTTTATCTGTCGTCTGCCAACATGTTGATGTTTGTGTCTTTTAAGCAGAACAGCTTTAACATGATTCCATAGCAGACTATTTAAAGTTCCATTTAATCGCCATTGTTCCAATAATATATCTGAAAAAAATTTATAACATGATAATCCAACCCAAATATGCGATATTGATTTGGTCTGACTCTCATTCATGCATGTATTCCTTGTTAAAAATATACATACATAGACATGGTATTAGTAAATAAAGGCAACAGTAGTATGCCATTGTTCGAAAATAATAAGCTGACATTCCAATTTAACATGTGTGTATGTTGTGAATTAGTCTGCACATGTCTAAAGAATTTTAAATTTCTATATTGTATTATAATTCTCATCTTACTTTATTGTTTTATATCTATGTTTGAACTTGTGTACTTGTATTGTCAAGATACGCACGTAATCAATAATTTTATACATGTATTTGCTTTGCAACCTTGCTCTTCGATAAATTCAGCGACCCAGTAATATTTCTGGGAAAACAACTATACAATTAGAGTAAACAATTTCCGGAATGAGTTTTTAAAATGACGTTAAAAACGTCTGAAATTTGACAGAACTAACATTAAAAGTGAAAATATAGTTATAGTAGAAAATATTAGCCTGACAGAAAGCAACACCTACCGACTATATCGAACATGGATGTAGCCTCTAGATCTAGTAAACACGGATTAGATACCACAATTTGATGAAGCTCTGTTAGATACTGCATACAGATCGATGACACGTGTGGTTTTGACCATCTTTTTCCTTTCTCTTCTATTTCTTCTTCAAATTTCACCCATCTAAAAATAAATATAATGTTATTGCCATTTTTCATCAATTTAACTTTTCACAAGTTCAGAAAAGGATATTTTGTTCTATAGTCGGGTTCTTGTCTCTTTGGCACATTCCCCATTTCCATTCTCAATTTTATTTCAATTATTGACAATGTATGATAGGCGTACCATAAGGTTACGCTATATATAAGATTTCAAAACAGTGCTGTGATGTAATATCTGTTCACACTTGATTAAAAGGTATAATCAAAGGCAACAGTAGTATACCACTGTTAAATAATCATAAAAAGTAAAATTACAAAAATACTGAATCAAATCTGGGTCACAAACCAAAACCGACTGAAACACATCAACTATATATAAAAGAAAACAACAGAACAACAGAAACAGTGAACACCTACTCAGATATCTTCAATACTTTATTTTTCCTTTTTTTTAACTTGGATTCGAGCGTCACTTATGAGTCTTTTGTAGACGAAGTGCGCGTCTGGCGTAAATACTAAATTTAATCCTGGTATCTATGATAATTTTATTCAAACCTTTCAATGTATTTAACATCCAATGCATTCAACTATTTTGGTTCAAGTGGTTCTGAAGTTCTGGACAGTAAGTATTCAACTTAAATAAAGGCTACTGTAGTATACCGCTGGTCAACAGTCATCAACCGGGAATTCATAGTCAATTTTCAATTAACCGGCTTTGTATCACGTTTTAAATTTTTAACCAAGGGAGACAACTCCAAGAAGGACGGATGTATTTGCTGTCGATGTGGATGAATAAAATTAAGAATGGAGCATGCTTTGATCTAATTAATCTATATATTTCACACTTAAGTGGGTATCCAACACTTTGACTAATTAGATTTAGCTCGTTTAATTTCCATAAAGATTTGACAAAATATATATTTTGACCTGTTTATAAAAAATCCAAAAATCTAGTAATTTGAACCACACAATTTACAGCAATGATTTGGTTGGATATGTAGCAGTTTGAAAAACACTACTATTGACCGTTGAACAGTTTGATTTCTCTTTATTAATAGTATGTGATCATAGCTCAACTGTTTTTTTAAGAGTAAACTCCCCTAGGTGACGCTTACCTTGTCTGCGCACCTGTTCTCACTACCTTTTTAGTTCATGCGAGTCCCTGTACATTGATTAAATTATATATTCTTTTTAAATTTTGACATCGATAAACTGCTCATTTTACCATACTTGTTTTATACACTTCGGAAGTCAAATTATGAAAGTTGTTGTCCATTCGTTTTTGATGTGTTTTCTCATTTGATTTTGCCATGTGATTAGAACTTTCTGATTGAATTTTCTTCGGAGTTCAGTATTTTTTGTGATTTAACTTTTTACTATCAGTTTCGACACAGTAGTAGTAGAACACACAGACTGTTGTACAGACAACAGTAATTATTTCTTTCCATCCTACTAAAAAGTAAGATTCTTTTGTCAAAATTAAAAAAAAAAATAATAACATTGAAATTTGATAATGGACTATTGAGAGGAAAAGGGGCGTTACTCACCTTCTGACTTCCTTCCAAACGAAGTCGTCGTTGTAGTGACGCAGCGCGTCCATCTGACAGAATAAATCACGTGGTTCAAGCTTCTCCGATACATCGTCGATAGTTATTTCAAACTTTGGTACTTGTATCTTTACACTGTTACACAGTGCAGGATCCAATCGTGTTGGTGTAACTGTTGCTATTTGTGATGACATTTCTATAAGAAAAAAATCTGTAAAATTATCCAAACAGATTTTGTATAGACAAGTTTATTCAGAGGCAAAACATTTTGATAGCAAACAATCGTCACTTAACCCATGTAACAATTATGTAACTATTCGACACGACTACAATCGAAAAAGAAACTGCATAACACACCAAATTAATGATATATCTGCTTCAACATATTTAAATGAAATTAAGTCACTTTAAAAAAAATAGGTGCATGCCCTTTTAATCAAGATACAAGTATTATTAATATTTTTAGTAAAATTTTATTTCTGGATTGTCTAATTGAACTTTTTTAAGTATCAATTTATTCAAACAAATGCTGAATCATGATCTTATTCGGGGTTATTATGGAGGACTCGCATTTATATAGGACAGACATAAACTACATGGCATAAATACAAAACAGAATATATTGAAGGAAATAGATATTGAATATAACGAACCAATCTAAACAGCAAACAACGGTAAATAGAGCAAATTTATCAGGTTAACAACTGACGAATCTTATTTTTAAGTATTTCTAAAATATATAGACATTTTCTAAGATATGTCGATGTGCATCGAAGTCGTATTATTTAAAGTTTTTAAAAGTTGTCATTATAAATTTCCCGGGCTTTATTTAATTTCCAAAGAAAATCTAAAGTCCTATGAAACGAGTGACGGTTGAACAATAAAAGTTTTTCCAATTCTTTTAAAACCCAAAGCATGTAATATCATAAACTTTTTTCTTCTGTGCACGTTTTTAATTTCCCTTTTTTAAAGCAAACATATCGTATAATTGCAATTTGTTTTCCCCCCCCTGTCTGCTGTTAAAATATGGGCCCCTTTAAATTTTTTGCGTGTTTTGAAGTCGTAGTTTATCGATTATCAAACCCCAAAAGTAAAACCCAATCAACCCCCAGTAGCATGGATTTTTGAGAACGTGTTAAAAAACATGTACAATTTAGATAATATTTATTTCAATGACAAAT